>JASAND010011745.1:0-81713 GCA_030248195.1 Trissonchulus latispiculum
GCGCTCCTCCCAATCTACAAGGGCCGTCCCTCCCCAAAATTTACAGCAGAATTATACACAGAGCCAGAGGGAGACCCGGGTAAAAACGTTTGGGGGTCAGTTCCTGCACCCTCACAAATTACTCCCCAGCCTGTAGAAAAAACCCACTACCCCCAAGATTCAGAAAATTCAAATTTTCGACGGGATTTCGACAATTTTATCTCTCCCCGGTTTGATGCTGCCAAGGCAGCCAAAGAAGTAGTTTCTGCCTTGTTGGGTTCGGGGGAAGCCCCCCTAAATCATCGGCACCCCCCGAAAATACGTATTCTCAGCCAAGAATACCCCAAAATTCTACTAACATTCGAAATGGTGTGGGTTTTTCTTCTGAACAGGCAGGTGGGGGGGGGGCGCCCAAAACCACGGGGTTTGTCAATCCACCCAAATTCAGGCTACGCCTGCCCAACCCCCCCCCCTCAATTCGGGTGAGTCCGAAGCAGGGTCTGTGTATGATTCTGCCTACAGCCAAAATTCCGTGGTCATGGTCCAAACTGGAAGGGACCCCATACCTCCCCTTTCTACGTATTTACCCCAACCCGTTTGTTCTGGGGAAACTTTTCAAAATTTTCAAAATTCTCAAAATTTTCAAAATTCCCAAAATACGTATGTAAACGGGTCAACCACTCAAATGCCCCGACCCTCACATATTGGTGGGATCACCTTTCCCAGGGACCAGTATGGAAATTTGTTACCAAATCAACAGACCGCCCCTTCCCACGTTCAAATTCAAAAAACCCCAATTTGTCATGGGGGCCCCTCGGCTCCACCTTTGTATCATACTCAGCCTCCTCCCTCTCCACCTTTGCAAGCCCCCCCTCCTGCATCTCAAAATCCACCTTTGGCCTCCCCAGAAAAATTGGCCAACCAAAATTTTTTGAATCAAGGGGACCCACGTTATTACCCTGTCCATCCGGGGTCTTATGGTCAACATTTATATGAGGGAATCCAAATTGCGGCCCCGGAACCCCATATGCAGCAACAACTGCCCCAACTACGCTATCACCCCCCAACTTCACAACATTCCGAGGGCCAATATTTCATACGTACTCCAGCAAATTTCAACTATGACCGTCTGGAGCAGCAAGTTTTTGAAAATCCAGTAATCCGTGAACTGGATAATAATTATTTGTGGAAGGGTCCCAACAAAATTTACCCCCACTACAAGTTCCTCCACTTTTACTCCAGCGGGTCCCCAATAACCCTTATTATATGGCGGAGATGGTGGCCTCGCATGCTTGTGCGGCTGATTATGTCTCAGAAAATCGCCCTGCAGGACCGACTGAAGTTCCGCGGCAGCAAGAGCAGCGCACACCCGCGCTTCCCCCGAGGGGAGGTAAAGGTATAGCGTTGGCTTCTGCTGGGGGCGCCCCTTCTTCGGAAGGTTCACCTTCAGTACAGCAAGATTTTGTCCCTCCTTCGGTGCCTGCCCAGCCGCACCAGGCTTGCGAACAGTCACCACCTCCCCTCCACTTTCCCAACAAAATTCAAAGTCACCTCTTCCCTCCAAAATTTTCGGAGTCTCCTTCATCCATGGGTGCCCACTCAAATTATTCAGTCAATAATGAGGGGGAAAAGCCGGGAATTCCAAAAAGTCCTCGACACCCAACCCCTACTACTAATATGGATAATAATAACAATGGAAGCTACCGACATTTCTGTCCCAAAATTTGACACGGGTCTTTTTCGTTATTATCTAGAAGTTTTACGGGATGTTCCCCGGTATGACCCAAAATATGCATATTTTGAAGACTGGCTACCCCAATTTGATTCGGCAGTGGCAGTTCATGCAGTTCCTCAGGAGCAGTGGGGGCGCCTCCTTTGGAATAAATTAACGGGGAAAGCTCAAATTTTCGCCTCTCGCTGTGGCCCACAGGTCGTGGAGTCCTATTCAGGATTTCTAGAACTGATTAAATCGCAATTCCAAAACCGCAACTTTCACTGCGGGAGCGGGTCTCGGCTTTTGCACACCGAAAGCAACTTCACAACGAGTCCGTTCGACATTATATCTCAGAACTGCAAGCGATGGCCCTCGACCTGTGGGACACACAAGAAGAGCGCGAACAAGAATGCGTTCAGCAACTTTTTGCGGGGGTGCACGACAAATTTGCTTCGGCTCTAGCTTCTCTTTATTTACATCAACGCCCCACCATGCAGGACGTGCGTCGTATTATTGACCGTCTGGAATCTCGGGAGGCCCGTCCCATGGAGGGTGATACCCTCTCGTATGATCTGCCAATCTACTATGTCGAAGAGGGGGGAACCGACAAAAAAGCCCAGCCATCAAAAAGTCCCTCACAGTCCAACCTCGAAGTCGCGGCTTCCCGTCTAGGTTTTCGGGAAATGAAGGACTGGTTCGAACAACATCTCCAAGAAGCCTTAAGCAAATGGGAGGAGGAAAAACAGAAAAAATTTTCTGCCCCTTGCCGATATTGTAAAAAGCGGGGCCATCCATACGAAAAATGCTGGGAACGCTATCCCTCGAAAGCCCCTCCTGACTACAGAAATCGCCCACCCCCAGAAAGGGTTGACCACGTAATGTATTCACAAAATGTCTACCCTTCTCAATACTCGGGGCCCTCAACTTATCAAATTATACCCCGCAAATTATACCCCTGCTCCCTTAATGTCTCAATACGTACCCACACCACAAAATCCCCCCCAGCTCAATCTTCTGTTCCCCTTCAAAATTTCCAACCTGCATAAAATTCGGGGGCCCAAACTACGTATATTCAGGGACAAAACCCTCAATCAGCGGCGGCTGCGACCTCTGTTTCGACACTTTTACCATTTTAGCGACACTACCTGCGACCATTTTAGCGCACTGTTTCTCTACAGAATGCTGGAGTGCCGAATTTGTCTCAAACTCTCAAACTTTCGTGCGCGCTTCGGATTCGGGAGTTGTGGGAAATCCTACACCTTCCTTGGGCGGGAAGCCCCCACTACCGTCACAAGGGATGACTTTACAACAGGCAAATCAAATGTTTTAGCAATTCAATATTTCAGTGGTCTCCGCCCGTGCGCTCAGCAAGGCCTCAAAGGGGGAGGAACCCGCCCCCATCACCCCCTCCATTTCAGAAACGGTAAACACCCTAGATTCGCAACATTTAGACTTAACCATGTTCAAAGAACAACTGTGCAATGCTTTTTCTAAAATGGTCGACAATTTTAATAATTTACGTTCTATTCAACGCGAAACTTTTGATTTCATGCAACAATATTACGATGTCCTTTCCCAACAAATTCGGGACATGGCTTTTCTTTTAACACGTACCTGCCCTGATCACCCACAATTTGATTCTATTATGTTTCTTGAGGAACACCCTTCCCCTTCTTGGACAGCGGGTTTTTCTCCGGTTTTGGGAGGGGCACCCCCCACTCCCTCAGCTGAGCGCCGGGCCCAGACGGCCTCGGTGGCCACAGAAACGGAACAAACTTCTACATCTACCCTAGTTCAGCAAGAGGAAAAACCTCTCCTGGGCCATTTGACTTCAATTGCGGTAACCCCTGGGAGTCCCTCTGACCTGGAATCCGAACAGGTCCTGGCCGCCGCTGATAATATGCCAGCTTTGGTAGTCATGTCTGGCAATACAAAAATTTTGGCAATTATTGATTCTAGGGCATCAATTTCAATCATCAGTCCCCGGACAGTGCAAAGAATTTTGGCGGGTGGGGCTGACGTTCGGTTTGACCATCCGGACCCAATTACGGCAGTAACTTCTAGCAATGCCCCCCTCGAAATTTCTGCAAAAGTTTTCGTAATTTTTTCTATCGGTTGTAAAGAATACGGTTGGTCTTTTCACATGGCCCCACAATTTTATCAGGATATGCTAATCGGTACAGATTTTATGAAAACTTTCCATTGGGATTTACTGTTTTCTACAAACGAAGTCAATATGCAATTCTTCCGCCAACCTTTACTTTCTTCTACCGAAATTCGGTCTGAATTTTTGGCAAATTGGTGCGATGAAGCACCTGCAGTTATGGCTGTAGACGTCACTGTTCCCCCCTTCCTCGGAGGTGTGGGCTCCTGCTCGTACCTCCTCCACTGTCCGGGGTCCCTTATGTTTTTTCAACCCTATGGAGTCTCTTATGGCTGATCACAAAATTTTACCTTATGCGGGAGTGGTTCAAGTTTTAGAAAATTTTTTCGAATTCCTGATGGTTAATCCTACCTCAACAACTGTTCAGGTTCCTCGGTCGACTGTACTTGGCTCAGTCGTACCTGTGCAGGATTACTCGGCCCAAACACCCTGTCCGGGGGCAAATTCTATTTTTACACCGGCACAAGTTCATTTGGAAGAATTTTGACGGGATCTGATTTACGCAGTCGACACGTGTATGGGGACGCCTCCCTTTCGAGAAGGGTCGCCTTTCGATCCATATTTGAAACAGCCACTACAAGATGATATTGAAATTGTTCTTCACTGCCCAGAAGAGGGCATGGACTCAGACATGTTTTCGAAAGAGGGGGTAGGCCCCCCCCTAGAAGAAGAACACCTTGAGGTCATCAAAGAAAACACGAGTTTAGCAAAAGCTTTAGCTGCTCCCCCTGAGCCACCAAAATTTTCGAAAGAGGGGGTAGCCACCTCCTCATCACCTGAAATTGGACATTTAACTCCATGTCTAATCCCTTCTGATCAATTGTCTCCTTTGCCAGGAAATTTAAAACGCCCCTTACCCCTAATTTCTGTGGGCTTCTCTGACGTGGTGCAATATTGGGTCGAGTTGCCCTGCCGAGGTCAGGTGGAACCTGCTGTCAGTGAGGACTGTCTGGACCCTGTTCTAGGCGGCCCTCTCGACGGACCTTCCGGTGCGGTTCCCCCACAGGGAAGCCAAACTGGGAGGAACGATATTCCACCTGTCCTCTCCGAGGACCTGGCAATAGAAGAAGAACTTGAACCTCCCGCTCAAGGATCTTGGGTACCTGTAAAATTTTCTAGATCTTTTCATCCAGGTGAAATGGGATATACGTATTTAAACAGAGAGCAACTTCTCGCAAAGCGCATCCCGACTGATTCGGAGTCCGCGACGGTGGACCCCCCAAATGGGAATGCCACGCAACAAAAACTGGTTGAATTAGTCAATTCACCAGCGTTTGCGGACGCCGAAAAACGCGCCCTCTTGAACCAGAAAATTCAATTTCTAGATTGCTGTTTAACTCGTCGAAATCGGCGCCGTTTGCGTCTCATGATTTTAAATTTTCCGGACATCTGGGATGCAGCTGGAGGTTGTGGAAAAACAGACATAGACTATCACTATATTGAAATTGAGCCGGGAAAACGCCCAATAAAAGCACGGGCCTATAAAGTTAACCCTGCTCAAAAACAAATTATTGATGCCAAATCGGCAGCATGGCTCGAACAAGGACTCATACAGCCCTCTAGAAGCCCCTGGGCCTCCCCAATTATCTTAGTTGCGAAAAAGGACGGCGATTGGCGTCTTTGTGTAAATTACCGGAAATTAAACGCTATTACTAAAAAAGATTGTTACCCTATCCCCTACATTCATGGGTTATTTGAATCAATTTTGGGTCATTCAATTTTTTCTAAATTAGATTTGGCTTCGGGTTTTCATCAAATTCCAATTTATCCCCCCGACTGTGAAAAAAAACTGCTTTCATAACCCACTCAGGGCTGTATGAATTCAAGATCATGCCTTTTGGCCTTTGCAATGCACCCTCAACCTTCCAGCCCATCATAGACCGGATAATGAAAGGTTTCACGGTTTATATCGATGATGTTTTAATTACCAGTTCCACTGAAATTGATCATTTGGACAAACTTTTAGAAGTTTTTCTACGTTGTTCAAGAGTGCGTGTTATTTTGAAACTTTCAAAATGCGAATTCGCAAAATCTCAAATGCCCTTTCTTGGACACGTACTCTCGGCGTCTGGTATTTCTACCGATCCGGAAAAAATTCGGGTCGTTAAAGATTTTCCTGTCCCTCAGAACGTTAAAGATATACAAAGTTTTCTCGGTCTCGCTGGCTATTACAGACGTTTTGTCCCAAATTTTTCCAAAATCGCTCACCCTTTGAATTCTTTACTTAAAAAGGACGCTGAATTTGTCTGGAGTAGTGCGTGTCAGTTGGCATTTGAGACTCTAAAAGAAAAACTCATTACTGCTCCGGTGCTAGTATATCCTAATTTTTCTAAACGGTTCACCCTCGCCACGGATGCCAGTTTTCAGGGCATTGCAGCCGTGCTCCAACAAACGGACGATCAAGGTAAATTTCATCCGGTTGCATATGCCGCCAGGGCGCTGAATACGGCTGAAAAGAATTACCACGTCACCGAATTGGAGGCGTTGGCTATATTTTTCGGTATTTCTTATTTTCAACATTATTTGATTTTCTATGAATTTGATGTAATTACTGATCATAAGGCCTTAGAATACATGTTGGGTGACCAAGGGTCCCTAAAACCGCTTTGGGCCGCATCGCCCGTTGGCGGTCGTTTTTGAGATCTTTTCGATTCCGTGTGATTCAGCGCCCTGGCATCACAAACGGGGCTCCCGACGCCTTATCTCGTAACCCTCCTCTAGTGGCCGGCTCTTTTGCTGACCACCCTAAAATTCCTGAATTTCTATTTGCAATCACGAATATAGAGGAGGAATACGAAGGCCCGGAGGACCCCCTGGCATCCGAGGCCGGTATTGAAATTTGGAAACAAGCTTTACAATCTGATCCTTTTACAGCAAATATGATGAATTTTCTCCAAAATAAAGTTCTCCCTCAAAATCCGGTTGAAGCTTATAATATACGTAAAACTTCTTCTGATTACTATGTCGAAAATGATATACTACGCCGGAAATTAAAATTTAGACGTCGTGATGCGCTTAAATTAATTGTGGTACCTAAAGATTGTCGAAAATACGTATTTGACGAATGTCATAATACTCTATTTGGAGGTTGTCACAATGGGAGGGACCGAACTCAGGGCATGATTGCCAATAAATATTTCTGGGAAACTTTAACACAAGATGTAAATAAATTTATTGATGCTTGTCAAGTGTGTGCAGCCTGTAATCCCGGGCCTAAAAAACCACAGGCTTGGATGCGTTTTTTCAAACCGGTGGAGGCTCCTTTTGAGCGACTTTCAATGGATGTCATGCATGCCCCTACCACCCCTTCAGGAAATTCTAAAGTTTTGGTTGTTGTTGATTTTCTAACTCGTTGGGGGTGGGCCTTTCCTATGCAAAATGAACAAACTCATACTATTGCCAAAAATTTTGCTGAAAATATTTTTGCAGTTCATGGGGCCCCTAGAGAAATTCTCACTGATCGGGGTGCCCCCTTTTGCTCATCTCTCATGGAGGAATTATGTAAACTTATGGGTACTAAAAAAGTACGAACCACCGCTTACCACCCCCAGACTAACGGGGCATGCGAACGTTTAAACGGTACCTTAAAAGGTCTACTACGAAAAGCTCTTCTAGGTTTTGCCCGACAATGGGACGAATTAATCCCATGGGTGTTGTTTGTATACCGTTCAACCCCTCATACCTCCACCGGAGAATCGCCTTATTATCTCTTATTTGGGCGGGATCCCAGGCTGTACTCTCAAAATTTTCTCACTCAAACTGATCTTCTTTTACTCAAAATTTTACACCGTCATACGTACAAGATTTACGTGAAAAATTACAATATTCTCGACAAGTTCTGAAAGAATATACGCGTGAAATTCTCGAAAAACGCAAAAGCACGTATGACGCAAAAACGAGAGTTATTGAATACAAAGAAGAAATGTTGGTTTGGAAAGATGTTTCCCAAGCAAATATTCCAAAAGGTGCCAGTAGAAAATACCTTCCTATGTTCGAAGGTCCCTTTCGGGTTGTAAAAGTTGTTTCTCCCACCAATGTAGAGATTTTGTCCCTAAATCGTGTTGATGCTACCCCGGAATTGATTCATGTAAACCGGTTGAAACCTTTTCAGGTATAATTTTCTGTCGGGGCCCATTAATTTAGTAAAATCTTATTTATAAAAACCCTTCAATATGATTCTGTTTCTTTTCTTTAAAAAGTTTTTGAATCTTCTTATTAGAATAAATTTTACAAATTCTAAATTATTGATCTCATTTTTTCAATAAAGGGTAAAAACACCCTTAGAATATATTTATGTTACCCAGTACTGTTGCCTATTATTTTAACAATTCACTAATTTTATTTTTACCATTTCTTTAAACCCTTTACACATTTTATATTTACAACTTTTACCATTTACCTTTTATTCCTCCTATTTAATCTCATTGTTTTGTATATATATTATTGTATATTATGTACTTTTCGTATTTAAGTAAGCGCTTGATTCTATTGTGAAAACTGTTCCCTGTTCTGCCACTGGATTTGGATTCACAGTGTCGGTAGGTTTAATTTATTGTAAAAATTTTTTCTATTTCTAGTCCTAATGCCTTACGGAACTGCCGTTCTTAGTAAGTTTTCCCCCCACCCGTTTCCTATCCCCCAGGTCATACCTGCCCCAGCAGATCTAGCGGAGGACGAACACCAAATGGACAAGAAAACCTGGTGGACTATACGACTTAGTAAAGATGACCCTTCTTGGGATACTATGCCTTTTCCACCCACACCTGGGTTTCGCACCGCAAGGGGAGGTGTCCCTTGTATTCGTGATTCTAAATATTTATTTAATGTAGCTGTCGATGATTCTGAATATCCTCCCCCTCCAGCACCAGTCACGGAAACCATCACGGCGGCTAAAGAGTCCGCACGTATACAAAAAGCTGCTGCATTATTTGGATATTTTCCTACGCCTGCTACTTTCGACCCCCCTCAAAACCTTCGCGATTTAGGCGCTCGGCCCATTACTGTAGCAGAACCTGACCTCCCTCACCCACCTGGTCTAGTTAGATGGACTGATGTTCGAAAGGCAAAATTTCAACCTGTTGATCAAGAATTTGTTATGGAATATCACCACCGAAATATTGCCAAACATTTTAAAGGTTTCTATAAAAACCCTCCACCAGAGGATTCCGAACAAGAGTAGCCTATCCTGCACACATATTGTATGATGTTTACGTATTATATTTTGTTTAGGATTTTGTTCTCCGTTTTGGCTCCTTCGCTTGATTTCTGGAGCCTGTGATCTAGTTTCTTTTGGTAGGTTTATTTTTCTTATTTTTCTTATTTCAGCAATCATGTCTCGTCAATCTACTAGTTCTCGCTTGGTCTTTGACGAGTTTTCTCTAGATTTGTCCCCTTTTCTACCCGAAAATAGATGTCTACGTCCGGCTTGGGGCACTACATTTTGAGCACATTATCTATGTTTTGTTTTGATGTGAAATAATTGTCCTTTAATGTACGTATCAATTACAACTTTATGTAATAATATTATAAATATTTCATGTATGCATGCGTTTATTATTCGCTGCGTATAATTTGATCCTAATTTAATCTAATGAATTTAAAATTTCTTTTGTTTAGGCTTCCTACAATCTGGACCAAACAGGTACCTATTTTCCGTCAGTCTTCAAGTTGGTGGGTCGGTAAAATTTTTCTGATTTTCTGATTAGTTCTGATAAACATGGCTAGTACGTCGCCTCACTCTACTCAATCTGATGATTCTGATGAAATTACTATTATTGCAGTTACTTGTGCTTCTTCTTTAGTTTCTTCCCCTATGAATTTCAATTCTATTCCTCCTCAAAATTCGTCTCTTTTGCAAAATTTACCACCTTTTCAGCGGGCTCCTTTTGTCCGACCTATAGTTCCTAGGGAACACACACTTCCTATGAATATTCGCCCGCGACATTTTTCTAAAGTTTTACATTTTACACCTCCACGAAATTCTTCAAATCTTTCTCCACCTTTTTCTCCGGTGTTTGGCAGCATGCCTCCACCGGAAAGATTTCCTGCATATTACGAAAATCGGCCTTTACCGCCACCTTCCGTGGTTCGAGTCCAACCAGTGGTGGTACGCCTGTCCCCTCCTGTACGTATACCATTAATTCCGACAAATCTAAATATTGTAACTCTGCATCAACCTCCTCCTGGACATGTCACCATTCCACTTGATTCACGTTTTACTCGTCCAGGCAATTGTCCGTATTGTGGGCAACCAGCCCCACATATGGTCCATAGGGGTGAATTTTCTATAAATTTCACTGAAAGAACTGCACAATCCTCTGGTGCGACAAATTCGCGTCAATTGGGTGAACCTCGATCATCTCACCCAGCTTTTCTTTCAAATGTGTCTTGGTGGCGCTGGGATTCTTTGAACCAATGCTTGCGCCCCCAAGGCTGGTGAGGCGACGTACACGTAGTTTTTATGAAATTCTTATTGAATATTCTAAATTTTGATTTATTATTAAGATTTTTACAACAATAACTTACTATGTACTAATTGTTTAATGTTTAATTAAATTTTTCTCTTATCTTTAAGGTTGTCTTGTTGGCATGTCACCGGTACGGGCCTCCATTCCTACCCTGCTGCACCTGCAATAATTGTTTGTTTTTGTTTGGTTTATTGTACTGTGTAAACGGTTGGGGGTTTTGCACTGCTTCTGTTTTGTGAAAATTTTTCGTTTTTTCTGAAAATTTGAATATGAGCGGGGATTCTAGGAATACTGATGAGCCAACCCCCCCCCCTACAGAACAGCAAAAGTCTCCCCTCCAGTCTCCCTTCCCAAAAACTGAAGCCGCAGAGGAAGTTTCTACGGTCGAAATTTACATGGAAACTTCCTCTGAAAGCACGGACCAGTCTGCTTCAGGGGTCAACCCGACCCCTGGTTGCTCTTCATGGGATCAGGCGGGTATCAGTCTAGTTCAGAGATTGCCGGAACTGTTTCCCCCGGACCAGCCGGAGATCCCGCGTTTCCCCCGTAGGGGAGACCTCCGTCTGGCCCGGTTCAGGATCCAGTTCTGCGCAACGCTGCTGAGGCTAGAGTTGTGCCGTTAACAAATTCCCGGGCCGGGCCCGGGCCCGGGCCTGCTGAACCAACCCGGAGGCCCGATTCAAGGCCCGGTAAGCCCGGTGGGCCCGGCGGCCCGGTGTAGGCCCGGTCGGCCCGGTGAAGGCCCGGCATACAGAAAACAGTGCCAAACAATAGTTAGTGCTATTTATTACAACTTAGACAACTCGCGTAAGCTTAAATTGGACTTTCTAGTGAAGAAATTGTGGAAAAAAATTAGAAAATGGATAGTAAAAATTTGACCGGGCCTCACCGGGCCCGGCCGGGCCTGGCCGGGCCTCCCAGGCCCGGCAGGCCCGGTAGGCCCGGCTCGGGCCGGGCCTGCGCGGCCGACCGGGCCCGGGCCCGGGCCGGGCCTACCGCTTCAACAACCGGGCCCGGGCCGGCCCGGTGCAGGCCCGGCCCGGGCCCGGCCCGGAGCCCCAGGCCCGATTCAAGGCCCGGGCACAACTCTAGCTGAGGCTGCCCACAGATCCGCAGAGGACCCTGTAACAAACGCAAACGCGCCTTTGTCACGTGCTGCGCTTGAGGACAAATTGTCAGCGACTCAAATTTTTCCCCTCAATATCCCTGCTTGGGCCGAGGCACAGGAACTTCGGAATTGGGAGGATTCAGTCAAAAAGTGGAAAGATGTGCCCATGACACTCAGGTCTCCGTGCCCTGAAGGCACGATCACGGTCATCACGGAACTGCAGCAGCTCTATGAGGAGGTCCAAAACATTTTTCAGAAAGCTACGGCTGCAAAATTTCTCACAGTTGCTTGTCTCAAACATCAAGGCTTCTTCCCCGATCCCACCAATCCCTCCACCCTTTCAGTACTGATGTTTGCTGTTCCGAGAGACCCTGCGCGGTTTTCATCGGAAATGGATCCCCTCTGCTACCACGTCCCCCATTTTTGTCGACATGCCCCAAATCTTTAAATTTTTGCTTTTCTCATCCCACGAATTTATCTTGATGTTCCCTCTTGGTCTTTAATTCGTTACGGTTTGCAACCGCTTTTGTTTAATACGCCTTTTCCAGTTTTTTCTTTTTCGGCTTTGGATACCGTCCGGCTTTTGGCTTCTACTTTGGGCATTGACCCTCGAAATTCTATCGTTGACATAAATTATCTCACCCATCATGTGAAGTCCCGGTCCTCTCCCAGTGACATTCAAGAGCGCAGAGCCTCTCACAAGAAGGGCAAACATCTCTGGGAAACTACTCCTGTCAGGGGTGGAAAACCCCAGCCCACGGGTCCTCCGGACCTGAAAGGCAGATTCGACCATCCCTACAAGTGGTTCCAGGAAAATCTCCTCAGATACCCCTCTTCTGAAATCAAACGAATCCGTTTGACTGAAAATTCTCTCACTCCTCTGCAGGAGACTGAGGTCCTGGATCACGCTCTGGTTCTGATCCGTGACACCTACATGAGTGCACACGTTCTATCTTTGCACCATAAACTTTCTGAGCAGGATCTCGTGATCCTTCGCAAGACTTACTCATATGCTCAACGGGGCCAAGAAAAGGCTATTTCTGGCATTAATAACTTTCCTCTGACTCAAACACCCATTTTCACTGATCCTGTTTTCAACACGACTCGTGACGTTTTTCTCAAAAATGAGGCACGCACAGGCAGAAGTCGCACAAAAGCGGTCACTGCCGCAGTCAAACCTGACCTGACTAAGCCAAATGAACTGAATCCTCGCATTCCGGACGTGGCCACCAGAAATAGGGAAATTTTTACCAGTGTGGCTACCCGGGTTAATCCAGTGCCTCAAACTTCAAAACCGGAGAAGGTTCCGGGGGCAGCAAAACGCGCTGCTGCGGCTCTTCAGGCGCAGCAGGATGAGCAGGCAGTTGAGGCTCAGGAGGATCCGGATCAGTTGCCGGTCGACTACGCTCCGGACGAGTCAAATTTGGTTGGCGGTGCGTCATCGGACGATGAGTTCCGTTCGTGGTCTCCTATCCGATCCGTTTCGTCAACTCCTCGCCGTCTTGTCATTGACGAACAAGGGGCTAACCAGGCAGGGTCTCCTTTGGTGTCGGGTTCCGGGCCTTCAGATTCGGGGCGACCCTCGCGCTCGAGGACTCGCTCTGGTCCGCCGCGCCCTGGCCTCGTGATCCAAATGGACGATCTGCCGGGTGCTGTTGTGCACGGCTCAGCGCCGTCTCCGGAGCGTGCTCGTATTCCCTCTTTTTTACAGCTTCCTTATCAACCTATGCCTCGCCAATCTCGTTCTGCTAGCGCGGTTTCGGCCTTGGGCCAGGCCTCTGAGAGCTCGTCTGTGCCCTCTTGGGTGCGCTCGGAATCGCCTCCACGGCAGCAGAAACCTACTAAGTTGAGAAAAACTGTGGTGTGCACGTCCATCGGTGAAGTTTCTGTGCCTCAGCCGGTCTATTCCACCTCGCACCAAGCAGGGCGGCTAGCCAAGAATCTTTATTTCACAGACCACAGCAAAACGCGCCTGCTCTAAATTTTTCTGGAGTTGAAACTGGCTATCTTCTTGATCGGGGACCTTCGGTTCCTACAGCAACTATTCCAAATTTGGCTGCCCGTATCCCTTCCTTACTCCCTCCCCGCGCACAGTTTCCTCCCCCCAGCCCTCAGATTCCTCCAAATTTAGTTCAATATTTGACTTCTTTGGTACCACATCCCCGACCTCCCCTCCTTCCCAATCCAGTGTTGCAGGCTCCGATTACATCCCCCTTCCCCCAGTTTCTACTAAGTCTGGTGGCCCTACAGGTGCTGCCCCTGCTTTCGACTTTTCTATGGAAATTTATGGCATTCAGGAAACTCTTCGCCATCTTGTTCAGGACTCTTTCTTTCAGCGTTTGCCTGATGTCGGCTCTCCGGCTCAGCTCGCTGCCTCCAGAATTTGGAGGTTAATATTCAAGTTATCATAGACAAATTGGGGATTCCTTCCCCCTGGAAAGCTTTAGCTTTTGTCCACGCTATCATGCAAACTAAAGTTTTGGATATCTCAAATTTGTTCAAAGTCGTCTACCCCGATCAGTCGGAAGAGCCTGTTCGGAACCTGCAACCAGAGGCCGGTTCAAATTCGGCAGGGCCTTCTAGTCAGGCTTCCATCTCAATGCCTGCTGAACAAATTCTGAGGGTACAGGATCAACCTGGACCTTCTAGTCGCCCGGATCCGATTGAGCCGCCGGCTCAGCCTCCAGTTCGTGAACAGCCCCTGCGCGTTGCTCAACCTAGACAGCAGCTGCGTTCTTTGCGCTTGCCAATCCAGGTGACTCCATTTTCTATGCAGAATGCGCCAGCTCCACCGGAGGACCGGCACATTGTTTGGCCAAATTCTCACTATCTACATCCTAGTAAATTGGTTTTGAACACTGTTGGCTTGACGCTGGTTGCTTTGCAACCCGGCGTCACACCTACGGTTGTGGCAGATTATCAGCCGGAGTATATTGCTGAACCGCCAGCTGGGCCGTTCAAAGTGGTGCAATTTATTCGCGCGCGCGGCTATTCTCAAATGCCTGCAGAACTACATCAGATGCGCAAATGTCCTCCGGCATACACAAGCGCTAATCCGGATATGCCATTCTGCACACGCAAATTTACAGGTCCTCAGGAGGTCGACTTTTCTTTCTGGCCTGCGGTCCACTATATGATCAACCACTACGATCACGTCGTCCCTTTTCGAAATTACGCTGAACCGTATTGGCAAATTGCCTATCTCCCAGATCTTCGTTCTAAAATCAACGGTTCAAGTTTAAATCCTTATTTCGTCGCGATCCACAATTTTTGGTATTGAGCTTTCACTCGTGAGAACATGCCTTTTGCTGTTTCTAAAGCTGTTTTTGAAGGGTTTCGTGGCACAGCTCAAAGAGGTTTTTCCTCAAATTAATATTGCAATTTCTGCTCAAAATTCACAGCACACCACCTTCGATGGTGCTCCTTATTTCTCTTTTGATCTGCAAGTGTGCACGGCTACTATTGATTTCCCACCTATTTTCCGGGGCGACGTGCTCGAGTTCGACTCTTTTCGCCTAGTGGGCCGCGGACCTCATCTGTGGGCGGCTACAGCGGCAGCTTCGGTACAAATTTTTCCCTATTTGTACATCTACCCGGCCTATCTCATGGCAAAAAGTCCACCTAGTAAATTCGTTGACCATATTGAGCGTATTTCGGAGAATATGGAAAATTTTGTTGAAAATTTGGTCGAGACCTTGTGGACCCAACCCACGAATTCTTTGGAAAACGCTCCCTTTGTGGAGCAAGTCTTTTATTTCAAAGGGGCCGGTTGTATTGCTTCGAACATGTGGCCGGTTCGGCCCGATCCCGAGTCCAACTCAACGGCTATACCCTACATCAAATGGGGAAATCACGAATTTGCAACATCTGAACAGCTCTACAATTTTTTCAAATTCGATGACTGGTTCCTGCTACCTGAAGCGGCTCGCTACACGGCTAGCTTAGGTTGCCCTTTTCAAGCCAAGTACATGGCTGAAGAATTTGTCGGTCAGTGGGTCCCAAAAGGCTCACCCTTGAGAGCTTTGTGGCACGCGAAGTCGGGCAGAGGCCATCTAATCCGCGTTCTAATTATGTTAGACGTGGTTCGTGCGAAAGCCGCATCAGTGCCCGAATTTCGCCGTTGGCCCCACAGCACTGGTGTTGCCTATTTGGCCGAGGCTGTGGACACAGACACCTTTTGGGGATGCGGCATTGATGCTTCAGTTCTCAGAGATTTGTCTCCACGAGAACGAAATCGCCGACTTCGCAACCCACCAGGAAAGAACTGGATGGGCAAAATTTGTATGATTGTACGCCGCGAACTTTTCCCTACCCTTTTCCACGATTTGAATGTCCGGGAGTGTGAACGCCGTGTGCGGGAGGCAAAAGTGTTGGCTCGTCAGTAATTATATGTGGCGGGGTGGGTATATCCTTGTTTATGTTGGCCCGTATTGGTTTAAAGAGTGGTGGTTCTGTGATCTCTAAATTGTCTTCACCTGTATGCATAAATTTTCACACTAACTTTTCATGTGGCACTGCTTCTAGTTTCTTAGTGCATTTCTTGATTCAATAATTTCTTCTATCCACTTTCGTGATAAACTTGAATTTTGTCTTGTTCTTCATGATAAAATCTCTTCTGTCCTCTCATAAAAATTGATTAAATTTGATACCTCTTACAAATTAATTAAATTTGATTATTATTATAAATTGAATAAATTTGCTTTTATTACAAATTGAATAGACGAATAAATCTCTTCTATTGATACTTATTCTCTGCACCTTGAAATTTCGAATTCTTACATTATACAAGGGGGGGCATTTTGTATTTCTTATATTTTATCACATTCATTTTTAACCGTATAGGCAATAGTACTGGGGTATTCTTAACACCGTGCCGTACCTCGGCGGGTCCGTGGTTGCTCGCCGCCTGCGCTTCCCCCGTAGGGGAGATAACGGTGGGCGGTCAACCCCGGACCGGCATTTTTGACTCTTGAGAACTATTTTCCGTTTTCAATGACTTGGCGTCTCCTGCGGTGACTGCGTTTCCCCCGTAGGGGAGATAACGATTCCGCCGGTTTCTGCCTACACTCTCTAAATTAATCGGGCCTCATATATATGTGTTGCGGGCTTTTGCCCAATTATTTTTGTTTGCTATTGTTAGGCATCGTGCCTATATGCTTACCCATATATATATATATATATACGTCGTATCTTATTCTATTTTTGTTTGGTTGTTCTGTATTCTACTTATCGTCCCCTTCCCTCCCCCCCCTGTCCCTCTTGACGGCGAGTGTTCCCCTGGCATCCGCCCAGTGGCCCGGAGGTTCTGGTCCGGTTATTTGGTATGGGATTCTTCTCTAGGTGCTTGGAATCTGAAATCTCTCCCGCAGCCTAGAGTCATTTATGATTGTTTTGAACTGTTTGAAGTCAATTTTGTGATGCTTGGTGTGAACCCGGTTGTACGTCCCCCTACCTCGTCCGTCCCCCCTCCCCCGTCCCCACTCCCCCTTTCCTCCTTCTTTTACTAACTGTTGTTCACTGTCTATATTTTTTATGTACTCTACAGATTTAGCGTTAACCTTGGTTGGGTGGGGTCTTTGGTCATTGTTTGAGGCTTCTTCTCCGTGGGTAAATTTTTTCAAATTAATTTCAAAATTTTGCTTCCCTGTTTCTATCTTTTCGAGATTTCATTTCCGGGTGGGGTGGTTCCCTCTAGCTCAGCTTGGCTGTTCTATATGTGTTGTATGTTATTCCATTTTCTAATCTTTTCGGGTCTTTGTTTCTCTTAACTTGGTGTTTGTTTCACTTTTCCTTCTAAAAATAGTCACGGGTTTACTTTAACTTCAAACTTTCCTACATATACTGCCATTATTATTGCCTTATTTTTGCCACGTCTACTTCGAGCAGCTATGCCAGTATTGCTTTATTTTTGTGCTTTATAAATCTTTGGCATTTATTAAAGATTCTACTATATTTTTGTGTGTCGGGGCAGGCAGGCGCTCAGGGGAGACCGCCCTTTTGAGTTAGAAATACTCTCCTTTCTGATTTATTTTGCTCCTCTGGAGCATTTGAAATTGAGTCTCCCCTAGAGTCTCGCTGCCTTCCCCCTGTAAGATTTGAATTTATATATGTGAATCTCTCTTTATTTCTATATTTCTATACAAAAATTTTCTACTCTATTTCTTGAGCGCTTTTGTTGGCACTCGCTTTTGATTATATTATTTCTATACTCTATGATATTATAAATTTATATCTTCGGGTTATTTCCTATTTTGTGATGTGCGCTCTAGTCGCGGCTGAAGGGCTTGTCCCAATTTTCTTATATTTGTATTTGTATGTCGGCAAAGTCCGTTATATGTTGAATGTACCCCCGGTATGTTCCGGCGTAGTTTTACCCGTGTCTCGGCAAAACCCGAAAATGTATAAAACATGGGGTCGAGTAATTCCCGGTGTCCAAAGTGAACCGAGGAAACATTTTATTATTTTTTCCATTTTTTCTAAAACGCATTTTATCTATACTAGTCGCTATGGTACGTAGGCTAACGCAAATTTTAATACTAACCTATGTGCCTCGAGGCCGCGGCGAGGGCGCGCGTTTCAAAAGAGGGGGTAATCTGTAGAATATTTCCTTGATTTTACCCTAAAATATTCAAAAGTGGGTGCTAACTTTATGAAAAATCAATCTAAATTCTACTGTTGTGTACGGTCCAACGCCGTACATAGCTAATTTGTCTTCTCTCAAAAATTGGGCGCGCGATCATTCAGTCTTGAATTGAAATCTCTTGTTTGCGGCGGCTTATCTCTTATTGCTGCATGGCGCCGCCTTTGTCTTTTTCGGGGTCCTACACCAATTGGATCGGGGGAGTTTGACTGATTCCCTCCTCGGTTTGTTTGAACGGGTTTTTGTTCTTTTTGTTTAAAATTTGTGCTTGCCCGTTTTGTTTTGTGTTATATTT
The DNA here is from genome assembly GCA_030248195.1 of Trissonchulus latispiculum. Taxonomy (NCBI): domain Eukaryota; kingdom Metazoa; phylum Nematoda; class Enoplea; order Enoplida; family Ironidae; genus Trissonchulus; species Trissonchulus latispiculum. The sequence goes on from JASAND010011745.1 coordinate 18,368, forward strand.
GCGAAATTTATTTGGACTCATAAAAATGTTATTTATATTTAAAACCAGTTGAATTTGAATTTGGTATTTTGTTTAAGTAAAGTAAGTCCGTGCTAAAATTTATAGGGGTGTGTCGTCTTTATTCTTGGTAGGTTAGCGAATAAGTAGGGAGTATCAGACATATTACACACTCTTACACGAACCTCTAATCTTTACTGCAATCAAAATCATTTACTGAGAATATTTAAATTCGACACTGTGCATTGTCTGATTTATATGCACAGGCTTTACACAGTAAAACTGCAAAAGAGCACAAGAGATATATAAAGTGTGTATCCTACTTGCACGTATCCTACTTACACCTATCCTACCTACGCCTAACGTTTGATGTTTCGCCTAGAGATAACAAAACTCAAAATCCTACTTACGCCTAAAGCTCAAAACCGACATTACTTAAGCCTAAAATATAAGTTTGTAAAAGTCACATTCCTACTTACACCTAAAACGAAATCTCCAAGTCCACTTATATATCCACTTATACACTTACACATAAACTTAAGGTGCTGGTATCCTTTTGTGCAGAGCTTTTGTGGTGATTTTTCGAAACGCTATAACTTTCGCAATTTTGGGAGTTGGAAAGAGCTTTATACATCGCTTTAAAGCTTACAATGTGTACAGTAACATGAGCTTACGAAACTAGCAAAATTGGCAAAAAATAGCAAAAGCTTCCGACATGTTGACATCTGACAGACTGAATATAGACCAAAAATTTTTGAACATCGATTTCTCAAAACTGTAGAATCGGCCAAAATGTTTTCTTGTGCCATGATATGAAGGACATGTGGGCCGAGGGACGTTTTTTTGGATTTGGCTCAACAAGTCTCAGTACTCCAAAAAATCCGGCAAATGCACGATGACACGAAATTTCGCAACTTTCTATTCAGTTTTCTCACAACTGGAGATGTTTTAGCTCAAACCAAGCAAAGTGTCCCTCCGCAATAGGGCTTATCTTCATTCAGCCAAAAATCACGCGAATCCATTGGACAGTTTTAGAGAAATCAATGTTCAAAACAAAATAATCGCAATTTTTCCAAAATGGTTTTTCGGCGAATTCCCTAGCTTAAAGCAACGAACTCCAACGAATAGGTATTGATAAAATGCGCAATTGGACAGTGTATCGATTGAATATAAATAAGCCGAAATTGTCTGTAAGATTTGGCAGTAATTTCGAAAAAACTAATTTCGTCAAAAATGGCCATTTTTTGACCCCAAAAATCGTTTTTGGCTTATACCGACTTAACCACTAGAGGTAGCTCAAAAGTTGTAAAAGCAAAAATGTTCATTTTGGTGCCCTCTTTCCGGCCATAGCAACCAATCCGGTGTAGCGACTACGTACTGAGAGAATAAGGACAAAAACCAAAACTTTCTTATCTTTAAACCTTAAAATATGGGACTGGTCCCAAAATATTAAAGAGCACGAAAATAAGGTATTTGGAAAGTCTCATTCACTTTCATAAAGAATTGAAGCTTGTAGGGTCGAATTTACACAAAGCGATACCAGCACCTTAAGGTGCTGGTATCCTTTTGTGCAGTGCTTTTGTCGTACTTTTCGAAACGCTATAACTTTCGCAATTTTTGGAGTTGGAAAGAGCTTTATACATCGTTTTAAAGCTTATAATCTGTACATTAACATGAGCTTAAGAAACTAGCAAGATTGACAAAAAATAGCAAAAAAATTGCCGACATGCTGACATCTGACAGACTGAATATAGACCAAAAATTTTTGAACATCGATTTCTCAAAACTGTAGAATCGGCCAAAATTTCTTCTTGTGCCATGATATGAAGTACATTTGGGCCGAGGGACATTTTTTTGGATTTGGCTCAACAAGTCTCAATACTCCCGAAAATCCGGCAAATGCGCGATGACACGAAATTTCGCAACTTTCTATTCAGTTTTCTCACAACTGGAGCTGTTTTAGCTCAAACCAAGAAAAATGTCCCTCCGCAATAGGGCAAATTTTCATTCAGCCAAAAATCACGCGAATCCATTGGGTAGTTTTTGAGAAATCAATGTTCAAAACAAAATAATCGAAATTTTGCCAAAATGGTTTTTCGGCGAATTCTCCAGCTTAAAGCAACGAACTCCAGCGAATAGGTATTCATACAATGCGCAATTGGACGGTGTATCGATTGAGTATACATAAGTCAAAATTGTATGTAAGATTTGGCAGTAATTTTGAAAAAACTGATTTCTTCAAAAATGGCCATTTTTTGACCTCAAAAGTCGTTTTTGGCTTATACTGCCTTAACCACTAGAGGTAGCTCAAAAGTTGTAAAAGCAAAAATGTTTACTTTGGTGCCCTCTTTCCAGCCATAACAACCAATCCTGTGTAGCGACAACGTACTAAGAGAATAAGGGCGAAAACCAAAACTTTCTTATCTTTGCACCTAAAAATCCGGGACTGGTCCCAGAATGTTAAAGAGCACAAAAATAATGTATTTGGAAAGTTTCATCCACTTTCATGAAAAATTGAAGCTTGTAGGCTCGAATTTACACAAAGCGATACCAGCACCTTAAAGACTTACAGTTTATGCATTTGTGTTTTCATTATATATTAGAGGCAATTTTAGGGGTACCAAGCGCTCTCCTCATTTCGGACAGCGTATAAAACTTGTAGTTAATAGTCTGGCCTGCTTGTTTACTTGCCTATAGCTTATGCAATAGTTCATAGTTGATCAATTTTGGTTCTGGTTTGATAGCTAGCATCAAGAGATTGTCTCAACTCGTTAACATCAATACGCAAAGTTGATGGGTTGTCATCGGCAGGCTAATTTAGTTAATTGATATGTATCTTGACATTTTGTATTGACATTTTGTAAGCAGAAGGTAATTCGAGAAGCCGGTGTTGTTGATACTATACTGATGAGGACTTGTTCGTCTGGTAGCGGAGCGCACTGCATACTATATAACATCAGATCCTGTTTTAAGTGTGATTATAACTATTATTATAATTATGAACAAGGCTCTAGAAAATCCTTCTAGAAAATTTTAAACACGCCTTAAATATAAATAAACATATGATTTATATGCACTTGCTTTACACAGTAAAAGTGCAAAAGAACACGAGTTATATAAAGCGTGTATCCTACTTACACCTGTCCTAATTACACCTATCCTACCTACGCCTAACGTTTGATATTTCCGCCTAGAGATAACAAAACTCAAAATCCTACTTACGCCTAAAGCTCAAAACCGACATAACTTAAGCCTAAAATATTAGCTTGCAAAAGTCACATTCCTACTTACACCTAAAACGAAATCTCCAAATCCACTTATATATCCATTTATACACTTACACATAAACTTAAAGACTTACAGTCTATGCATTTGTGTTTTCATTATGTTATTAGAGGCAATTTTAGGGGTACCAAGCGCTCTCCTCATTTCGGACAGTATATAAAACTTGTTGTAGTTAATAGTCTGGGCTGCTTGTTTACTTGCCCATAGCTTATGCAATAGTTTATAGTTGATCAATTTTGGTTCTGGTTTGATAGCTAGCATCGAGAGATTGTCTCAACTAGTTGCCATCAATACGCAAAGTTGACGGGTTGTCATCGGCAGGCTAATTTAATTAATTGACATGTACTTTTGTAAGCAGAAGGCAGTTCGAGAAGCCGGTGCTGTTGATACTATACTGATGAGGACTTGTTTGTCTGGTAGCGGAGCGCACTGCATACTGTATAACATCAGATCCTGTTTTATGTGTGATTACATCTATTATTATAATTTTGAACAAGGCTCTAGAAAATCCTTCTAGAAAATTTTAAACACGCGTTAAATATAAATAAATATATGATCTATAAATGCACAGGCTTTACACAGCAAACGTGCAAAAGAGCACAAGAGTTATATAAAGCGTGTATCCTACTTACACGTATCCTACTTACACCTATCCTACCTACGCCTAACGTTTGATATTTTCGCCAAGAGATAACAAAACTCAAACTTAAAGCTTAAAATTTTTAAGAGCTTCTCACAACTTGAAACTTTACATTACTCTGGTACATTTTATAAACAATTTTTATCAATTTTTCTTTATATTTCCTCAGAAATAGCCGAAAAACTTCTTAAAACTGAATGGAATTGGAAACATTGGTCATGGGAAAGCTAACACCTTATGTTGAAAATGGTGGAATTTAGTTAACAATGGGATTTTATCAAGGATTCCTAGATTTTCGAAGAATAATGAGCTGGTGAAAAGGTGTCAGCTATATGTTAAAGATTTATTTCATTTGAAAGTTTAAGCAATCATTGTATAGTAATTTTTTTGTTAAGTCAAAGTTGTCAAGATTACCAATATGCTGGACGATTGGATTAGGGACATAGATTTAGGTCCCGATCATGCATAGAATTAATATCAGAAATTTGGAACGCAATTAACAGTTTTAGTCATTAATGGAACAACATTTAGTACAGAAAAGGGTAAGCTGATTGAAATTGAGTTATTCTGTCTTCTACTACCTTACAGATTCAATGTTATAAGTGTAAAGTTTATAATACAGATTTTCTATTATTCAAGCGGAAACCTCTGGGAAGTCCTAAAAGTGTTTGTTACTGTTACTGTTTCTATTGACGTAACAGCACCACGTCAAACGAAGCTTGAAAACATGGACGATGGACTATCCCGTTTCGCATGATACAGTAACAAATATTCATTCGATTTTCAGCTTAGTTCAAGGCTAGAGGGCTTGAGTTTTAGTCATCATCAAGACAGGATGTCAAACACAAAATTGTTCGCAAACGGAAACTCAAACTACAAAAACTGCTGTCATTCTACCACCATTGAATTGCGTGTGTAGCATGAAATGTCCAAAGACTTTCGAGCCCAAGGATACTACTAACGGGACCTGTGCGCTAGCTGTTCCGTTCTGAACGATGTGGATTTATCTTAGTTTTGTGCAAGTGTGAGCTAACATCTCTCGCGATAACGTAAGGAAAACACTCCACTTTGTAGAAAAATTCCCTGTATTTACGCCTTTTGGGCTGATGCAGGTCGTCAATTATGACCTCATCAATGCATGCCTCAAGAAATGTAACAGAGCAGTTACGTTAAACATAGCAGTCAATAGTTCGTTTTGTACAAAATTTTCTTCTTTAGTCATTCATCGTGTTAGTTCGCCAATTTCGCTACAGAGTGTTCCGTTGTATCGTGATCGTCCCATAGCATGTATATGAAATTAAACACCAAAGACCCAATAAAGCTTTACGTTCGATTAGACAGATAAGCATTCATTATAGCACACGCCGCATTAGCGTGTATTTACTGATTTATACATACGCTGTGTGGGGAAACTCCAAGTGTGAGTCTCCTCATTTCGGACAGCGTATAAAACTTGTTGAAGTTATTAGTCTGGGCTGCTTGTTTACTTGCCTATAGCTTATGCAATAGCACATAGTTGATCAATTTTGGTTCTGGTTTGATAGCTAGCATCGAGAAATTGTCTCAACTCGTTAACATCAATACGCAAAGTTGATGGGTTGTCATCGGCAGGCTAATTTAGTTAATTGACAAGTATCTTTTGTAAGCAGAAGGTAATTCGAGAAGCCGGTGTTGTTGATACTATACTGATGAGGACTTGTTTGTCTGGTAGCGGAGCGCACTGCATACTATATAACATCAGATCCTGTTTTAAGTGTGATTATATCTATTATTATAATTTTGAACAAGGCTCTAGAAAATCCTTCCAGAAAATTTCAAACACGCGTTAAATATAAATAAATATATGATTTATATGCACAGGCTTTACACAGCAAAATTGCAAAAGAGCACAAGAGTTATATAAAGCGTGTATCCTACTTACATCTATCCTACTTACACCTATCCTACCTACGCCTAACGTTTGATATTTCTCATGAGAAATCTCATCTCACGTATGAGATAACAAAACTCAAATTTAAAACTTAAAATTTTTAAGAGCTTCCTACAACTTGAAACTTTACATTACTCTGGTACATTTTATAAACAATTTTTATCAATTTTTCTTTATATTTCTTCAGAAGTAGCAGAAAAACCTCTTAAAACTGAATGGAATTGGAAACATTGGTCATGGGAAAGCTAACACCTTATGTTGAAAATGGTGGAATTTAGTTAACAATGGGATTTTATCAAGGATACCTAGATTTTCGAAGAATTTGAGCTGGTGAAAAGGTGTCAGCTATATGTTAAAGTTTTATTTCATTTGAAAGTTTAAGCAATGATTGTATAGTAATTTTTTCTTGTTAAGTCAAAGTTGTCAAGATTACCAATATGCTGAACGATTGGATTAGGGACATAGATTTAGGTCCCGATCATGCATAGAATTAATATCAGAGATTTGGAACGCAATTAACAGTTTTAGTCATTAATGGAACAACATTTAGTACAGAAAAGGATAAGCTATTTAAATAAAAAAGGCTCATGGAAGAGTAGGTATTACGTATCCTCCTCTTCTCTCTCCCTTTGTTGATTAAAGGTCTGATGAAGTTTATTACTCAAACGGAGGAAGATTTAAGTAGATCACTAAAAAGAACTAAAAGCAATCATAGAATTTTTAATAGTTTTAGCAGAATTATGTGAAAATTATACTAAGTTAAATTAATTATCCTAAGAAAAAGCAATCCGTTTACGTCAAAAGCTAGATTATAGTTAATAGCCAAATTGATACTAAATTGTTAGTTAAAAGCCTTAATTAGTGACAATTGGTTTAAGTGGTAGTAACTAGGTAATAGTTAATTAACTCCAAAATTTTATTCAATCTTGAAACCATAGTTCATCGAAAAGACGGTTTTCTCATGCTTCCAAAAATCTAAACCCCACGTTTTAAGTCTTAAAATTGGGAAGTTATGTATACAAGTAGGCAATATTATATATAGTATATAGTATATAGTATATAATACAGCAATAGAACATATAAAAAGTGAAGCATGGCAAGCTGCTGCGCTAACATTTGTATGTGATATTCATGCACTCAACGGTTAGCTCAAAGCAGGAAAACATTGACGTAAATTTTGTCAATAATAAACTTGTTGGAAGATGGAAAATTCTCTAAAATATAGTTGCATGATAGGAAATAAATCCTGAACACTACCTAGTTCACATTACTCTTATGGAAAACTTGATGCACATGCAAATTTGTTCTTATACAGCATTCCACGTATTCGTGATAAAAAGTTTTAAACGTCTTTTCAGTTTTTTGTGTTGAGCACGCGTCGGATTCACATTCGTTGCATCATTACGAGTGATAGGAAAAGTTCTATAGGAAACATGATTGCCTCGTTTTCCGGGCATCCTTAGTCGTATGGAATCAGTGAAATAGGAAAACGGGAAATAAGATGGTCGAAATGCCGTGGCATGTTCACTTAATTCAGATTACGCTTAAACGAGAATAACATTTTTTGAATTAGTAGACAGCTTCTACAATTCACAATTTATTTTTTAATAAATTTATTTAGCAGTATATTCCTTGTAGTATCTTGTTCTAGGCAGCATGTGGAAAGATTTTTGGGATCATCTGGCTTCCCGATCGACCATACACTTGGTAGATAATATATTTGAAGGATCGTTAATAGAACGGCTAACTTCGCTTATTGCGCTTACTATATCCCTTATTCTGTCTCTCTATTCTTGTAAAGGCATATATACTGTTGTGGTCCAGCAAGACTTTCGAGTCGACATAACTACTCAGACTCACACTGAGCTCAAACTGCCGGATTTGATTATTTGTAACTTTCTGAGGTTAGCCGTATTTGTCATATTTATTAAAATAGCATACAGCCTAAGTAGAAACAAAATTAATATTCCGTATTTCTTAAAAATCCACTGCTACTTAATTGGGTGATTTCTGTATTTGATCTGATTCTCCGCGAGCATCCATCTGTTTTCATACAGCATTAGCTGTCATTGTTGTGGGCAGGGTTATAAGGAGGGGCATGGGGGGGCAGCTTCGTCACTACTTTGTACACATATTTCGGGAAACAGCATTATAGTACCAAACGCCATCTGAGGGAGCCAAGCAGAATGTTTTAAGAAAACGTAAATATTACGTTACGCAGTATTTCCTGCATGAAATATATTTTAGCAGCTCATAGGGAAATGATGCATCCGAGAGTATTTTTGGTGAATAGTGCAAGAAAGTAACAATTAGTACTATGTGATACATCCATCAAAAGATTGTGAGTTCACCATTATAGCGAGATTCAGCAGAACCAATACAGCGGGAACTAAGAGCAAACGTTTTCCGCGGAAATAAGTTAGCTTGGCAGGAACGTTTCTGAACAATCTTTGAAGAAACAAGTTTCCACGGAATTTAGCTAACTGTAGTCGTCCTGTATTAAAACTGAAGCAATTCTGCGTCGAACATACCGAAAATTCAATAGGAAGCTTCTGTCTTGGTTGGAATCTTCTTGGAAAGAACTAAGTAGTTCATGTTTTCTACGGAGTTTAACTGATTTGGTTGAAAGGTCTCCGTCATGGCTGAGGTCTTCAAATATTGCAAGGAATTTAGCTAATAATTTCTTCAAGTGGCTTATCTAGTAATCTCGTAATGACAATGAAATCTGTTGATATGCTAACTTTTATAAAACTTGCAAAATTAAAGATAATACGAATTGTTGATGTCATTAGCATACGTAATACACAACTTGTTACAGTGAAACGTGTATCTGGATAGATTAGATCTACAGAACTTAAAGCGTAATAGTGGTATGTCGTTGTGAAATAGCAAAACGTGTCAGTTCATGAACTGGCCAATTTTTTGTCAGATTGCAATCTGGCATGTCAGATAGCAGAACTCTGTTTAACTTGCAGAGTTTACGTCTACGTGACATGTCAGATAGCGACTTGTTGCAGAGCGTTTTGCTTTAGCCCAAATAAAGAATCCATGGCAGTTGTGACCAGTTTCATACATTTGCAAATATTGATTTCCACATGGTACTGTGCATTTAGAGCACCCTGTCTGATATTCGAATGCTTTTGGCTAACTGACAGGCTAAAATCTAACAGATTCAAGTTTTATTTGGCTGAAAGCAAAGCTAAATTTTGCGATCTGACAAAGTAAAATTAAGCAGATACAATTTGGCAGGTTAGGGTTAGTCCAGTGCCGCTTGTTTGATTGTACTGCTGTTAGCGGTGCTGACTACGTACGGCATCGCAAATTTTAACATTTGAGTTGTTTCTACAAAGAGTTTTACCTAGGCGACATTACCAAAAGGTTCACGGTTATGGAACTATTACGATAACGACGGAACACAAAATTAATGAATTCCAAAGATTCCTATTGAATTAATTAATGTTGTCCAAGTTTTCTACTATATTGATTGATGCAGTTGCTAGATTCCACTGCACCAATGAACGCAGTCAAAAAATTTGGCTACACAAGTTAATGCTTTCATGAATTTCGGGTACATTACATAATTTATTACAGTACAGTGTTCCGTACAGTGTTCCGAACACGCATCATGGTACTCGCTGCATCTGTTAGAACAACAATTTTTATCTGCGTCTTGTTTGTGCATCTTTTTATTCATCTCTCTGGACTCGTCAGAGGTCTTCCCATTTTACGTGCTCCTTTGCTTCTCCTCGTCTGTGCTAGCTGGTATGACTATTTCTACATTGCCTGGCAGCCGTCAGCGTAATGGGAAGCTGAAACAGGCACAATCTTGGTCTTTCGGCTCCGTTAGTAAGACATCCACTAACTACTCATGCGCGTAGCAGAGGAGCACAGCGTTCCAAAGTCTCTGGCGTAGATGGGAAGCAAAACTTGAATGTGTCTCTATTTGAGTGCAATAGTCATTCGCACCCAACGCTCCCTCGCAGGAAGTATGCGGAACACGTTTTAGAAAGCCGGCAGAAACCAAGTGGGTATCTTCCACCGAAAATGCCACCCTCTACTCTTGACGATAAGTGGATTAAAGATTCTTTGGCCTAAGTTTCCTGAGGAAGCAATGCAACGTAATTGAGCCTCGGAAATTTCTATTCGAAGTCAAAGTGCAAAGTCCTTAACCATTAACTACACGCCACAGTTTTGTCATTACATTGCATTGTTTAACACATATCCTGTTTGCATATGCAAAATTGTTCTAGGTTTTTAAGGTGTATCCGGTTTAATGCATAGGTTAAATAAACTAAGTACGTAAGTCAGTAAACTCAAACACCCTACTGCCAGTGTAGATCGCCAATCGCCGTTAGGAACAGGGCTAAGCGAATAATGTACAGAAAGAAGCAGTCGTATTAAAGATTTCTAAACCTGGCAGGGGCAATTCAGCTGGTCCTCGGTGATGTAGTGGTTATTATGCTTGACCGCTGATTCAAGGACCGTAGTTCTATCTCGGCTGGCGGAATCCTGTACTTTCGGCCCTGAACTTCCTAGCCCACGTCTACATCTTATTTCAATGATACTAGGTGCGAGCGCCTCCTGTCTTGGGCTTATCTTTGCTTCGTTGGTCCACCAACATTTGATTAAGAGACATAGGGTGGGAAAATGGGAGAAACAGGTGTTTACACAGAACCTTTGAAAACATGTTTGGTTTGCTTAATTGTTTGCTAACTTTGTCAATTTCCTTTGAAAGCTTTAGCATAAGTTGGATTTTTGAAATTTAAACTTAAATTGCATTTTAAGAAAATAACATTATTGTTAACAACAATAATTAACATTAATTTTCCTGTAAATACGACAATTTTCGCTTGTGCCAACTGGAAACTGTTTAGTCATAGCTTTCGGGTGGGTAGGGCGTAGATTTCATAAAACACTAAAAATAAAAGTTTTTCCTAAACAGGTTTACTGTTATATTTCAGATTCAATCCATCAAACATGATTCATTTCATTGAAACAACTCCTGGGTTTACCTATGGATCTCTTCCTCACCTTGACCGAGCTATATGATCCAACCTGGTATTACGATACCAGTTCCCGTATTTGGATGTCTTCAATTACATCAAGTTAACTATTCATGAATCGTTCTCTGATGGATGGCAACTAAGCCAACATCTAGAAAAAGAAAATATCAGTATTTTTGAGTTTTTGAAAAGCGTTGGACATCAATGTGAGGACCACGTAACATCCTGTGTCATAAATGGCAGGAGGAGAAACTCGAGTGTATGTTGTGCGGAAAGTTCGTTGGTTGCGACAACGGAAGGGGTTTGTCCCGTTGTAAAAGGACCAAACCAAACGTTTGTCAACCAGCAGTCCGGTAAGTCAACGTTATCACTTTGCTATTCCTTTAAATAGCTTCTCACAGAGCTGGATATGTTCCGGTCAGACTGCTATCTATGTTTTAATAGCTTGAAGGCTTAGCTCCTTTTTTGAAAGATTGTTAAGAGTGATGCAAACAGTTTACACCATTTACCGTTTCGCAGATCGTTTGGAAATGTGAAATCATAAGTAGCGTTATGAAACTAGGTTAAAGGGGGGGCTACTAAAGGTTTGCCCCGACTTTGTCCGAGTGGCCTACATTTTGTCGAGGACGTAGGCCCCCCTTAACGTGGTAGTCGGTATGGGATACATCCATCTTTAACAATTTTTGGAGTTGATTAGTTTGGCTCATTCATTGCATGGAGTTTATAGAAAACCCTTGATTTGCTAGCTGACGCTTGACGCTGGTTTTACCAAAAGCTGGAATTATTATTCGATGTCCCAATAAAAACGCACAACCATGCAAAACCATAGACAATGCTGGAACCACAACACTATCTCTAAAAAGCGTTGTGACGCTACAAAATGTGTAGAATTTATTACAATAGTATATGTTAGACATTTGATGAGAAATGAACTGAAGAGAGAAGCAAGTTAAGTGCAAATAAGTTTCAACCAGTGTTGGTTGACTCCAGGCGAAAATGTACTAAACGATGATGCAATGAAATATATTAAAAATCTTCAGTGTCAAATAATTCTCGTGCATTGCGTGGTAACCAGAGCTGAAGGCATCTTCGGCCACTTGTTGCGTTTTGGCAGTAAAAACATACTGTAAAATTGTGCATAGGAAAGTTTATTTTTTCCTCAGAATCATAGGTTGACGCTGTGGATATGGTAGGGGGTCCAAGCCCCCCCCCAGCCCGGCCAAGGTACAAGCCTTAACGACGTCAGCGGCAAGGGGTAAATAAAATTGGGCAAGGGTGAGCAAAGGTGGGCAAAGGTGAAAAAATACTGGTCCCCTCTAATTTTTTGGGACAAGCGCCCTCGCAATTTTGTTGGGACAAACCCCTATGATCCTACCCTATGTTAATGTATGATCAGAATTATTAAAATTTGCTGAAAATTTTATTTACAGGGATTTTTAGTAGGAATAGAAATGAGTTTGCGGGACCTTTCTGGAATAAAACACACATACCTGAAAATTTCACAAAAGTACTCTGCTCGAGAACAATACTTCCTAATTATTGGAAACCGCTCTTCGTTAAAAAGAAATTCTTGTCTTGTAGTTGATATTTGACTTCTTTTCTCCAAGTCGTAAAACGAATTTAGTTTTAAAAATAACTATTGGAGTGAGCAAAAACATCTTCTAAACAACAAACAACAACAAACACCTTCTAACACAAAGAAACTTTTGTGTGTCGGTTGCCAGTGCCATCATACCACAACTTTCTCATGACTGATTAGAATAGCTTGGATTAAACAGCTTATGTTTTAATTGCGTGACGGGGGTCTGGTTACAATACGCGAATTCCAATATTATAGGATAGATTTGACAAACAAGCCTTTCAGTTGTGGGGGTGGGCTACCATTGAAATGTCCCAGCCTGGGGAAGGGGTAGTAGCCAAAAAAGAGGTACTTTTTTTGGTCTTGGGTGGTTGCAAAAGGAAGTCTCCGCTTGGTGAAGGTTGATCGCCAGCACACCGTAACAGTGTCTGATTGGCTGTTGGCGACCCCATCCCACACGGGGTCTCTTACAGCGATTCCCCTCGCGTTACAACAATACAAAATATATCATGTTAAACTACAAATGATACATGCCGTTGTATAGGTTCAAGCAGTCAGTGAGTACAAACTGTTACAAATTGACGTTTCTGGTTATCCTTAGCTTAAAACTCTAGTTCTTGTTATTGCAGGTATGGTGTTGTATCTGAAGAATAAGAATTCTGCATATTTTAACGCATTGTTACCACAGAACGAAGGATTCAGTATCTTCCTTTCAGACGAAATCAACATTGTACCAACTGAAACAATTTTTCTGCAGCCTCAAGTAACCACGTTGTTGTCTTTGCGACGGATTAGACACCACAGAGTCAACAGCAAGCTTAACCCTTGTTTGACTATGGAAAAAGGTCGTCAGGCTTGTTTAGTTGTTTGTAATCTTCGATTTGTTGCGGAACGAGTTAGGCAGTTAAAAACTGATTGCGGAAATTGTGATTTGGCGTTGCTTACAAATTTTACCATGTCAGATGACAAGCGTCCAATTTGCAGTATTTCAATGGGCGCTATGTGCTATATGGGGAGCATAGTAGGAAATGAACCTGGGTCCTATCATACCCATGAATGTATTCAGAAGTGTAAACAAGCTTGTCTTGACCGTGAATATCAATGGACAACGACTGCATCGAGGTATTATACAAATGCGTAATTAATTAATTTGCAAAAATAAGAACTGGAGTCTGAAACAAAAATGTGCGTACAAAATTGCGAGCACTTATAGTGTATTTAATAGGCATCGGCGACCCATAACATTCTATATTCTCTGAACCGTCATGATCAGAGGAAAATTTTTATGAATATGGGTTCAAAAAATTCGAAATATCGGTTTATCTAGGTTTTTCTCCGGAAAATGCACGCTAAAAGTTTCTTTCGTTCAGGAAACTTTTGCCATTTCCCATTCAGGAAACGCAGAATGACGCAGGAACCGAGAAAATCGGTTAAGGTTTGGATTTTTCATTAGCATTTTTCGATTTTCAAAATCCTTTGATCTTTGCCGATTTTGGAACTTTGACAAGCTACTGCTCGCTTCGTACTTGATAGTAGTAGTACTTGATTTAAAACTATTTATTTTCATTTCGGGACCGTTTAGGCCTCTGCTTTAACGTAGTAAATATCATTTTTCAAAATTTGAAAGTTGAATTTTTTCGAAAAATCACCACTTTTTGACCCAAAATTTCAATAACTGGTAACAGAGAAATTGCGTGTGAATAAGGAATTCTAAATGTTCCATCCTTGCTGAACCAACGATCTGAAAATGTTACTGCTACGACGCATATTGCGTGCGTTATTTTCCAAGATTTCCCTTAATTTCAGTGGGATTTTGGCGAATTTGTGTCCTTACTTAACAAATAACAATGTTGCTCAAAATCCTATTCAAATTAAAGGAAATCATTGAAAATTTGTGGTGCGCGCAATATGCGTCGCTGTAGTAACATTTGCAGATCGTTGGATTCAGTAAAAATGGAATGCTTAGAATGACTTTCAAAGAAATCAACTTTCAAATTTCGAAAAATGACTTTTGCTACGTTAAAGCAGATGCATACTCGGTCCAGACAATGAGAACGAAAAATGTTCTATCAAGTACTAAGCGAGCAGTAGATTGTCAAAGTTGCAAAAGCGGCAAAGACATAAGGATTCTGAAAATCGAAAAATGGTAATAAAAATGCAAACTTGAAACGATTTTCTTCCTTCATGCGTCATTCTGCGTGTTTTCCGATGGTCAAATGTTCCTGAAAGAACGAAATTTTTAGCATGCATATTCCGGAAAAAATCATCAATAAACCGATATTGTGAAATATTTGAAATTTTCAAAATTTTAAATTTTATAAAAATTTTTCTCTCGTCATGACGATTCAGAAAGTATATAATGTTATGGGTCTCCGATGAGTCATGCAATATAAATGATCACAATTTTGTAGGCACATTTTGTGCAGACTTTAGCAAGTCAGCGAAGCTTCAAAATGTATTGAAATTGAGTTTTTATGCCTGAGTACATTTTATACAACAATTTTGTCTATACAGGATGCATAGATTCTTAGCAAAGCAAAAATCCTCATTCCGTTCAAATAAAAAATGAAAACTGTAATAAGTTGTAGTTGCTGTTTTTGATCAGTTTATATTTATTGCTAATACCGAAACTCCTTTTTTATTTTTAGGTTAAGATCGAAGTACAAAGATGATATGGCTTTATTTATGCAGTACGAAAGACTGCAAGAAGACACTTTTAAAGAAAGCTTCAAGCTAACTGTAAACGGAGCTGTATCAGCTGTCGGAGGTGTCATTGCTGCTTGGGTACGTAACAGTTTTGAAAAACTGTTTAACCGTAGTGCATGGTTATTAAACAAAACAGCTTGGGGGGTCCATTTTTGGCCGATTTTTCGACCATCTCTGATTTTGCTCATTTCCACATATTTTGTTCTCCGATTTGTATACTTTAACGAGTTTTTGAAATTAAAGTCAGTTACGGTTAATGAGTAATTTCACTTCAAAGTTGAGATCTCATGTGTTAAACATAGGAAACTGGAAAAGTTTCAATTTTTTGACTAGTGTCAAAAAATCTCGAAACTGGGCAAAGATTATCAGCATAATTTGGTATCATTAGAAACGTCTATTTGTATACTTTAATTTGTTGGAATTAGATTTTTGAGTTAGGCCTTTAAATTTTTTAAAATAATTTTTGAAGCTTGCTGACTGTGAAATTTGACGTTTTTCGATGTTGAAAACTGGAGTGTTTCAACTTTGATCAAGCATTACATAAATTGAAAGGCCTAACTAAAAAATCTGATTCCAACAAATCACAGTATATAAGTAGGCGTTTCTAACAATGCCAACTGATGCTGATAATCTTTGCCCAGTTTCGAGATTTTTCGTCACTAAAAATTTGGTTTTTACCAAAATTTTGAATTTTTTCGATTTTTTGCCTATTACGTGAGACCATTGCAATCAGCAGCTACCAAATGGCAAAATATCTCGTTTCTCGTTATTTCTGGTGGCTGTAGTCCAGTGCTGACTACAATTATTCCAGCTAAGTAACCCAACGTGGACGCTGCATCCCAATCTGTCGGACTGGTACCCATATAGCAAAAATATAGATTTTTTCAAATTTCTCAAAATATGATAAATTTGACATCAATCGAAAGCTCTTAATGCGGGGAACATTTGTTCTTCTTGGGCTATGGTTCGCAAATGCACCAAATTGAAGTTAATGGCTGTTAAAGGGTTTTGTTATCTAACCTCAACGTTGGCCTTGCTGCTCCATAAAAGTCGCTAAAAAGGGCATGAAATCACGTTTAGCCTGCCAACACCGGGACAAAATTAATTCTTTAGATCAATTTTCAAATGTACATCCCATTGAAGCTCCAAAATCCAAGACTGTATACGGAAAATTGCTTTAGTCTCAAGCGGTACCCTCGTTTCGCCCATTATTACAATTGCAAGCAGTTGATAGCTCTTAACTCGTGGAGACATGGATGAAACAACTCAATATTTAAACTTGGTACGTACAACACGTGTGGCTACATTATGTGTAAAAATGAGCGAAATCCATGACTATAAATTTTTTCATGGTGGACCCCCTTAATAACCCGTGTGAGGTGATTGAAGAAAGGAAATGACGGTTGCAACAGAGACGTGGTGAAATTCAGCTGGTCGGACCTTGATCGGTGAAAGCGGAGTTTACCCGTTCCGTCTGTTACCTGCAACTTGGCGAGATTTAAGGCTAACAATACGGAAACAGCGATAACCATAGAAAGAAATGCTTTGGAGAACGTCAGAGCGGGTACTAAGATGTATTAATTCAGTGTGAAATATGTTAATAATGTGATTCAACGTTTGTTAAGAGTTTAGTTAAATTCTTGGGAAAATGGTTTTCTAGTTAGAATAGGTCTATTGCAGCCTCTCCACACTTTTAACGGTAGATTAAGTGTCAGGGGAAGAATGGGGCCACTTCTGGGCACTCCCGTAGGTGCACTTGATATCGGTTTCGACCTTAAGCACATGAAATACTTAATTATTTTACAAAGTTTACAAAGTTTGCATCATTATTACTCATTCATTACTGGAGTTAAGAAGCCATTTTTATATCAAAATGTAGCTTGACATTTTCTCTTTTTAATGCATTCCACGAAACTAATGTTTGCCTTTTAAAATAATTTTAACACATTTTAGAAGAAGCACGATTTTCCAGAATTTTTGCAGACTCAAGTAAATTTTTTTGCGAGACATCGGTTATATCATTCGATACCTCCATCAAATAGCTGGGAACGATTTTTTATTTATTGTGAAATCGCTGTTCGTTATAGAGAAATAAGCTGAAATGTGTGCGTAACCTGTATTTTGCCTACTTTTTCCAAATTTGTCAAGTGATTACTTTTGCTAGAAAGCAGCAATCGGGGCAACTAAAAATTGTCTCTGAGTATGTTTATGCAGAACACATTTGTTCAGTAGCAGCCCTCTAGCTTGTATGGTGAATGCTCCACAATCTTTGGAAAAAATTGGTCGTGTTTTGGCAAAAACTACATTTTTTTATGATAGCAGCCTACAGGCTAGCAGTTGGAAAACGATCATGCGTTGAATAATTTGTCTCTGTGAGACCTTCAGATCGACGCCCTTAGTTTGATTTTACGGCTTGCGTAGTTCTAGAAATGATGGATTATTTAATTTCTGCAAAAATGACAAGTGTTCGACGCCAAAACAAGAAAATTGGCTATATCTCACGGTAGAGAAAAGCTAGAAACTTGCTTTAAAAAGCAAAAATGTGAAGCTTAATAAGATCTTTTGAATTAATATAGTCATAACTGTATAGCAGCTGCCAAACGTTCAGAAATTGGGAAAAACCAGTCTGACCGGAAATCTCGAATTTTTGAATCGGGATTGCGCGGAGAGTGTTAGAACGCTAAACGAACTTATTTCCGAAAGTTTCATCAAATTTCATCTTGGTTTACGCCGCCAAATAACAACATGTGCCCAAAAGGAATCACCACCTTAAGTGACAAATTTCAATGAACGAAAAATGCAATAAACCCCCCATAAATAGATTTTGGGAGCTAAGGTTTTGTTTTTAAACCGAGGTAGCTTCGTGTTTTGGTCATTGTGTGTGGATCCTATTTTTATTGAGAATTTTGAACATCAATTGCTCTACTCCAGTCATCGCAGTCTTTCCAACGGTTGTAAAATCATGTTCGCTTACACCTTACACTCACCCAAATTCTAAGTGGATTTTATATTTTACACAAATTAAGAATATCCGGATGGCATCGGCCTGCAGTTGAAGCTTGACGCTGTACTTGCTTACATTGAATACGGCACGCAAATTGTCTGAAGTGGGTTCAACGACTTTGACAAGAGTTGTGTCCCCAAATGCTGTCAATGCAAACTCAATAGCTCTGAGCTCACGGTGGTCATAACACGAATCATGGAGCTTACCTTTCCAACTTGATCACTCTCTGAAAAACTGGCATCTCTGGTTTTGTGGCAAACTTTGAGTAAGATGCCAAAGTTTTTGCATCCAACTCTTTACTTCTCTTTAATTGAAAACTCGCGAGCGTCCAGGAACACAGAATAATCCAAGAAAACAGTAAATTTAGTCGAATCGTTGACAGTGAAAGCTACGCGCACGCTTTTTATACCTGAATATCGAGCCTTCAGTAAAACTATGACTTTACAGTTATGTAGTCTTCTCAATAAATTAATTTTAGATTGGCTGTTCAATCTTAAGCTGCGTTCAGATTCTGTTTCTGCCAGTGGAGTACGCTGCTCGTCAATCGCTGGGACATACAGAGCGTCCACTGTGAAACATCAAACATAAACATGAATTTCCGAAAACCATAGGAGCAGCTTTCTTATTGTATCGAATAACAATAATGATAATAATAGTGATGCTTATGCTTGATTTTGGTGGTATCAAACTGATACGTTCTACGGAACAAGCAATAGTCTGCGTAAAATGTTGTTTCCGCCGAACGAACATTTTACTAAATTGTAAACCTGCTGCGCAGCCAAAAATAATTTATGAATGAGTTATCACTTGCTTAATAATAGAAACTCTAACTATAGAAACATTGTGTAATAGTTTAATTGGAAAATCTTGTTTGGACCGTATGAAGTGATACACAAATGTAGCCGTCTGTAGTGAAATGAGTTAAATATTATACAGAAAATGGGTTAAAATTATACATCATTTGGTTCTTGGTTGGGACATAGCCTGAAGACATCGAAATACTCAGAAAACTGGCCTGCATTCGTATTTTTGCTGTTGTATTCGCATGTCCGGCTCTATCTGTACATATTGTAAGACCAGTGTGCCAGTCCATCTCAAATACTAATAATCCCAACAAGAGATAATAATAGTTTGCAACAATTGGAGGAATTCAACATAGTGCTTAGGTTGGAAGGAATTAGGAATATTAATAGGGTACATATTAGGTCGATTATGAAAGATATATCTAAAATAGACGTAGCAATCGTCTCTTAATCAAGAGCGGGTGACTCTTGCGGTTCATGGCTGGACCTCACCTTCAACATATTAATATTGTTCACGGAAAAGGAAAATGAATTGTCAAAAGAGAAGAGTAATCCCCGCAAATTAAAGTTTAAGCTCGAATACTAGTAGCTGGAAAGAAAGGAATACTAAATGGCCTAAAGTGCACTTCCTTTGTCATTTTATGAAGATCATTAGAAGACGATTCATTGTGATTAAATAAAAAGTCAGCGAGCTACCAGTGAGCTGTCCAGCTGCGTCCAAACTTTCAAAATTCTACTCAGTGTTCGTTGAGCAGCGGCCGAGAGCGGCCGCTCAGAGTGCCCCTTCCATCTGTGTACTGCTTCATTGGCCATTGGTATGGCACGTGAGTACAGCAGTACACATCCCTGTTTATGCAAAAAACTAGGGATCTTTGTGGCCTCAGGGAAATCTTCACCACGGCCAGAAGGCCAAAACCGTGCATCTGAGGTTTCATTCCCAAAACATCTGTGTATGTGTAGTTATTGGGTTTTGAGTGGGATCTCCCTTAGCTTGGTGAGCTAGAGGGTCTCTTAATTACGACCACAATTATTGTTGAGTTATTAAGTGATTTTGTTTCCCCACTGCCGAACTCCAGCCATATTGTTCAGAAAAGGCGCTTCAGACTTAAAATCCACTGTTTTATAATTATGTTTTATTTTAGCTTTTATAATATATTTTATTTAATTATTACGTTCCAAAAAGATGGAGTTGTAATATAACTTAAGTATCAAGCAGTTTTTAAGGAGAATGGCCGGTTTCCCCATAGTTTAATGCACGATGTCCTTAGCGGAATTGTTTTGTTGTTTAGTAATTATTGCCAGACAATTATTACTCACTTGCTTTTATAAAATTCCTTAAAATTTACAGTATATATGTTAAAATGCAAATTTAGGTTAAACCTTTTCACAGGCAGTCGCAGAGAGTTCTAACAGATCCAAACTTCCAACAGGCTTTTACTAGCCGACAAAACACAACTAACCAGACCAAGAATGGGAGAAAACTATCCAAAAACAAAGAGCAGGAGAAGCTTTAAATAGAGCATGTGCGTGATTCAACAAGCAGACTGACGGCGGCTACAATAACATAAAATAGGCGACCTTGGAGAATATATTTAGAAAGAAAGAAAGAAAGAAATAGAAGCTTAGAATATTTTGAAACTAAGCTGAAAACCGTAACATTCGCCTCCTCAAAAAGAGGCTAAGCCATATGGAGTGACTAAAGGGTGTGATTACAATACTTATAAGTTCAAGGTTAAATACCATATCGGAAGCCCAAAAAGAAAGAAAAACAAAGAGTTATCAGTTTAAGGTTTCGTTAAAGTATTGTTGCTTCGAGGATCGGAAGCACAGAAGTCCAGCAATGACGGCAGACTTCCTTTATGAGCTTTTGGCTGATGAGCGCGTCCAAGCGGCATCGAATCGTGTAGTCGGACTGTGCAGCGTTGAAGATTTGACAAATAGGTTGACCAATGTTTGAGTAATCGTCGGATTCCTGGTGGAGTTAGATAAGCGCAATCTGGAGAGAAGAGACGTCCCACGACGCCGCCTTCTTTGCGCCACAGTCGGGGTTGCCGTTGACAGGGTGGCCTATAGTACGGAATCCAACGTTCATGGCAGATCGACTGCAAAGAGGACGAATACATAGTGATGGCGGCCTTAAGGCTATCCGCGGTTTGCGGGAGTGGCCCGAACCAAACCACTTTTGACTGTGGGCAATGTTCCATTAGCGCGTCTGCCAATTTTTCGGCGAGAGCGGTTGAAGTAGCGTTTGAGAGTTTGGCGTCGTGGGTGAAGCACAATACCACGTGGTCGCAGTTGTTCAAGAATTCAAGAGAGAGGTTTAGCATACCTCTCATCCCTGTTGGGGAAATGCAGACTTTGCCTCCCTCGATGGATTGGATCGAACGGAGCATATTGTCGGTTAGGAGAGCAAACGTATGGCGAAAACGAGTATCAATGAGTGAGGTCTGAACCCACTCGGACAATATGAGAGTTGGACGATCAGGACTGAGGGTACCTGTACGCAGTTCGTTCCGCAATTCCGTTAACATCTGCCCGTAGATGTTTTCACCCTTGTAAGAGCCATTAGGAGTGATTGCTGAATCCTGTTCGCTGAGCCCCGTATTCCAGTAGTGGTTCTTTCCCACGGAGGCGAAGGTTGTGGCGAGATTGCTGAAAAGAGCATCGTGGAATGAAGAATCTGCCGATTCGCATAAGCGAAGAATGGCGAACAAGATGTTGTCGCGCACGGAAATCCAACCAGGTGGTGAGAGTTCGAGGCTTTTCGATGCATTGGCAACGAATTGATGAATGGCCTGTGGACGTAAGTTTGTCTTAGCTTCATTAAGCAGAGATGCTGCTAGATCATTCCGCCCAAGCTGCTGGAAGTGAATATATTCAAGTAGACATTTGGCTGACGGAAACTCGATACCGGAATCAGATAGACGACGCTCAGCTGTTACAGAAAGTGGGTGATTGCCGGTGATTAAGGTGACATGATCTTGGCGTTTTGAGGGTGTGTTTGAGACCTCGACAGTATCAGAAGCAGTGTCGGGTCGAACGTGGGTATCAGAGGCAGTTGCGAGGGGGGAAGAACTCGCCAATCCATGAGTTGATGAGTCAGTAGTTACGGTTACGGTTAATGTTACGGTTTTCAGCTTAGTTTCAAAATATTCTAAGCTTCTGTTTCTTTCCCTACATTTCTGTTTCTCTCAAAATATATTCTCCAAGGTCGCCTATTTTATGTTATTGTAGCCGCCGTCAGTCTGCTTGCTGAATCACGCACATGCTCTATTTAAAGCTTCTCCTGCTCTTTGTTTTTGGGCAGTTTTCTCCCATTCTTGATCTGGTTAGTTGTGTTTTGTCGGCTAGTAAAAGCCTGTTGGGAGTTTGGATCTGTTACAGAGTTGTAAAAAATTAAGGAAGAGGTTTTAAACACCCAAAGTTCAAGATGCGCGCATAAATAAGGAAAGTAGTTATTTTAGTTTAAGGTAGTATCATAATTGCTGTTTATTAGTTTTGAGGTGTATGTGTGTTTTGACGTGTGGAAATGCCGTACCGTTTGACGTGCCCGAAATTTACGTAATATGGCTCCTCGGTTAAACCCTTATGGTTTCTTGAGGTTCCTAGAGCAGCCAAATTTCAGATGAGACTGATATGCCTAAATCCTGAAGTGGATGTTTGAGCAAGTGACGAGCACCTCATGGAAACACCCTTTGTGCGAAGTTCAACATTAAAAAAGTATTCTGCCATTAGAGTAACGGTTTGGTCAATTACAAGTAGGAAATACAATTCGGAACTCAAATTCTCGCATCAAAATTTAAGTTAGAAGTTTAAATAAAGAAAAGAAATAAGTTAGATCATAATTTCGCAGGTTTGCGAGTGTGTACAAGTCCGACTAAACTCTTCCGCTTATCCTACCCAACTAAAGGAGACGACGACGACGACAGTTCAAATGCAGATGCCGCGAGTTTATTACTCCAAATAAGAGAAAATCCATCAGAATTTCAAGTAGATTCAAATATTCGGCCTTTTCGCGCTGTGCAAACCCTGAGTGCCGCTGTGCAAACCCCGAATAGCGGTGTGCATACCTTAAGTGCCGCAGTGCAAACCATTAGTGTCACGTGTAATTAATACTGTAATTGTTGTACCATAAATATATATAGGATACGTATCTTTAACGATATATTCCCCAAACGGAAACTGTACATAATTAACAATTAGTCCAGTGCTTATGTAATATCTAAAAATGGAAAAGACTAGAAATACTTCTGATCAAATTGTAATCAAAAACTTAACAATCTGTAATTTAAAAGAAATAAAGTATTAATAAATAAATAAGTAGTGTTAGTTGTACACGTTTTAAATACAAAGTAACCGCTAAACATGATTGTTAGTCAATTAAAATTACAACTACTTTAGATAATTATTACAATTACCAATAGAAACCACAGAATTTAACCCCCGGAATTGATTGGGTGTAAACAATGGCCACAATATCCAGAGCAATGGAAGACCGACTACACTAAAGGGCAGATAATTGCCAGACTGGCGTACTGCGCGCCCAATTTTAAGAATTTGATTATTAGCCATGTCAAACCAGAGTACCTACACAATAGGTCAATTTTCATTTAGTGCTTGTCAAGATAGCACTCACTTTTGAATAATTTCAGATAAAAATCATGGAAATATTCCACACTAAACAGTGGTTTAACGTTTTTGCCACGGTGTTGATTCGGGCTTGCCTGTATTGAATAGTCAATTGACCCTTTAATAGAGAAGCTAACACAAATTGAAGAATAATCGAGTATAAGTCGACCATTTGTTTTAATAGTTAGTATTAGAATACAAACGACAAAGTCATATGTAGAATACAACGCCAGTACATTTGGGACATTACAAATTTATGTGATTGCATGAATGATTGTAGAATTACAAGATGTTAAGCTCTATGTTGGCTCCCATCGAGTGCAGAGGACCAATTATGTCAGAATTGCACAAAACAATTTTACAGTATGCAGGAAATGTATGGATGTGCCTATATTTCATGAATTGGCTTGTAAACGCATTTATAATCTGGTATGTTAGGTTAGTAAGAAGCATGAGTGAGCATTGACCATTTGTCAAACGGACCCCAAAATGGGCCGCAACTGTTAGGTTGTTGTTAGGTTGTTCAAGATTCGTCAGCGCAAGTAGGGTTGTATTCAAGGAGCAGACGAGTTGCAAATAATCCTTCATAATTGTTTATTTTACAGTATCTGAGTACTATTTCGCCATAAATTAATATTTCCTGCATTTCAACTGAAATGTTAATTGAAATCAAGTATGATGTCGGTTTGTAGCCATAGTTCAAGTGTTTAACAGCTTTACTCAGGGCATACATGTATAGCCTAGTTATGATTATGTCATTGCTGTCCAAATCTGCAGTTTAAATTCAGTTTTCTGAATTCATGCGCATTTCAACTTCAGTTGCAATTTCTATGCAAATTTGAGTTTATGTGACAAATAACCAGTATAAAATTTTGCCATTTACGGCCATAGGCAACTCTAAAAGTTATAATATTGGTTACTGTTGAAAACCAATATCCAATTCCAAATTATGACTGGCTGGCAGATCGAAACGCAGTAAATCTTTTTTGACTTTTGATGTCCGCACCAGTGAAGAAACGGATCCCTCAAAGCCGGGTGACCTTTCGTCCGCTGTCCGATTATCCAAATAATCTAAAACATCCGAAGAAAGTTAGCTTTGCCTAAAACAACCAAACTTTTATTTTCGTGCTCTTCACACCCTCAAAAGAACGGCTATGGTAAACATTTTTTCTTGTTTTATAAAAACAATTATATATATACGATATATATATATACATATATATATACATATATACGATTGCAACTTTTATATATTAAAGTAGAAATGATTTGTTAAACCAATATCCAACGTCTATCTGAAAGAGCTTGCAGTGTTTGTTTGGTACCTATCTCAAAGAAGGCTACAGACTTCAAAAACTTTGGTTCAATAATTATGATCAAAAATTACGTTGTCGGTTTATAAACCAGCCAGTTCTAAATATAATTACGCAGTACAATAATGTGGGTAGGAGTAGACAATGTTCTGCTGCAGTGGAGATCAGATGAGACGAAACTCAAGCTGCGAAATGCAATAGTGCAGGGGAAATCGTAAGAGAAATTCTAATTATGTGGATGAGCGTCACATAAATGTTGGACTAAAGATTTGGTTTCAAATATGAAATTCCAAATTATGTGGTAAATTATTAAAACCGGATCAAGAACGGGCGACGCTTTTGGCCCTGTGACCCAATGTCCCGCTAATGCCATTGATCTGCGCATAGTCATTGGCAAACATGTATAAATTTTGTGTAGAAGAATTTCAACTGAAAGATTTTCGCAGTTGCACTTATTTCCAGCAAGAAAGCAGTTGGAAGGCTTAAATTTGTTGAGCAAGCCGAATCACATATCGTAGCTATGTGTGCCAATTTGAGCTTGTTTAGCCCAGCCAAAGAACCGTGTCAAAAATGTGATTAGGAACTAATGTGTACACGGTTCATGTACACGACCTTATTCGTCTGATATACAGTTCTTAAGTCTTAAGTCACAGTTTTCCTGTAGCGCTCAAAAATACCAAGCATTTGTTTAAATTTTCTGTGTACGTATTCGCATGATAAACTTAACCCAGACTACTTACACAGGGAACCTGAAAGGATCGTAACTATAAACACGGTGTAAAATGTAACATGTGGGATTCGTGTAACTCTGCAAGAAAATGTTTGGGATTTAATATCAATCGTTTCTAAGAATTTATTTTGCACACCCTCAAAAAATGTCTATGGTAAAGATTTGTTCTTGTTTTATAAAAACAAAATATATACGATTGCAACTTTTATAAATAAAAGTAAAAATGATTTGTTAAACCAATATCCAAAGCTATCTGCAAGAGCTTCTAGTGTTTGTTTGGGTACCTATCTCAAAGAAGGCTATAGACTTCAAAACGTTTGGTTCAATAATTATGTTCAAAAAGTACCTTGTAAGTTTATAAACCACCCAGTACTAAATATAATTACGCAGTACAATAATACGACCCTTTTAGCCCTGTGACCAGCTGGTAGAGTCCAGGTTATGCCACTTATCAGCGCATAGTCGTTGGCAAACATGTATAAATTTTGGGTAGAAGAATTACGACTCAAAGATTTTCGCAGTTGCACATATTTCCAGCAAGAAAGCACCTGGAAGGCTAAATTTGTTGCGCAAGCCGAATCATATATCGTTGCTGTGTGCCAATTGGGGCTTGTTTAGCCCAGTCAATTAACCGTGTCAAAAATATGGTTAGGCGCTAATGTGTACACAATTCATTTATACCCCTTATTCGTCTGATGTAAAATTTTTAAGCCTAAAGTTACAGTTTTGCTGTAGCGCACAAAAATACCAAGCATGTGTTTAACTTTTCTGTGCATTTGCATGATGAACTTAGCACATACTACTTACACAAGGAACCTGAACGAATCATAACTAAAACATCGTGTTAAATGAAACGTGTGGGATTCGTGTAACTCTGCAAAAAATATAGTTTATTTATCAATAGTTTATACATATTATACAAATTATATTTATATTTATATAATTTATAATATTTATTATATTTATATGTATAATAATTTATACTAATTATACAAGTCAATAGTTTATAAAAGAATTTATTTTGCACACCATTCCTAAGTATTCTATTCGTCTGTTAAACTGCAGCACTCAGTGAACAAAACCAAAATCGTGCAAATTAGCTACCCTGGATTCTTGCTGTTAACGCTATAGGCGGAAGTGGGGAAGAGATCTGCAAACGCAGAAGAAGCTTAAGCACGATAGCTAGTAATTCGGTCGAGAAACAAAACTGGGAAATCTGCAGCGATTCAGGAAACACAGTTCAAACTCTTTAAAAATCATTAGCAGACCTTTTATTCAAACGCAATCTAGATGAACGTGTGTTTGAAACTAAAGTGATAAATATTACGGTTGTCGACTAATTTCACCTCAGCATTGAGGTCTAGTGAGTCGTCTTTTTTGCAAACTCCAAAATATTTAAGGACAAACGTTTATGAATCTGGAAAATTTTAGTATTAAATTATAGTCGAAACATTAAACTGCGAAACCTTCAAATTGAAATTTTAATTTCTTAATTATTTTTTTGAAGTTTTAAAATTTTAGTTAACTGTTAAGTGTTTATAAATTAATTAAAACTTTTTAACGCATAAGTTAAAGTTTCAATTCATTTGAATACTCCGCAGTTTAGCATTTTGGCAATAACTTAATACAAAAAGATTCATGAAGCTTGTCGGAAGATTTTGTCTTCTCTCTCCTCACATTGTTTATGCTTAATTAACACCTCAATTTTCAGGTGAAACTACTCGACAACCGAAATGCTTACAACTTTAATTCCAAAAATTCGTTAAAAATTTACCGTTTGAGCAGTAAATGAAAATCAGAGATCAGAGAAATTCGAAATTGACCCACGATGGACCGCCCCGTAATACTTTTATTTTCCCTTCAAGGGGAAGCTACTACAGATGTTAGCTAGTGACCGTTTTGACTTGTCTATAAAGGAATAAGTAAATAATTTGAAAAGTGATTATTTTGATGTAAATGCGTCAGAAGCCATGTAAACAATAACCACATGTATACATTAAATATGGCAAGCTTATATTCCTGTGTAGTAAATAAATTTGGGACCTCTGGAGTTTCATTTGGAAAGGAGTTATAGCTTCCAGGATTTGAGGACGCAAATAGTTCTCAGCGAAAATCCAGGATTAGTTGTAGGTTTTGAATAGGTATGTCGGTTGGTATGCTGTTTAATGTGTCTGTTAAATAATTTGTTAACTTTGGTTGTCCATCAAGCACAACATTGTCGTGATAATTGACGAGGCTTTCGAGTTGCTTTTAAAGTAAACTTATTGTTATGAAGCAAAACTGGCATGATTAGATTATCTTATCGTGTAAGCGTCTGTTACGATAAGATAAATGGTAGCCATAATCATCCGCTATGTTAAGAATTAATTACACACAGCTAATAGGAATAGACATAAGCATCCGCTATTCTAAGAATTGATTACAAACAACTTCAGCCAATTCCCTCAACTGTAAATTGAAGGAGTGACACAAAAAAGAAACCAAATAGTTGAGTTCTGTATTTTTTAGAATTTTGGAATTTTTAAAATCCTTTAGTCTTTGCTGCTTTTCAACTTTGACACGCCACTATTCACGCAGTACTTGAGAGACCAAGTTTTCGATATCATTTTGGGAGGCATGGACATAAACACAGTAAAGACATTGCTTAAAATTTCGAAGTTGAGTATTTGAAAAATTAGGACCTTTGACCAAAAATTTCAAAGAAATTTAGTAATACCGACAAAAAATGGTACAAATGAATTTTGCTTAGGTCCATTTTAGCTAATCAAAATGATGGCAAAGCGTTGCCGCCACTACGAATATTGCCCTACGTAAATTTTCAAAAGTTTTCTTTTTCAATGGCATTGTGTGATAACCTGTTATTTGCCACATAAAGACAGTGCTTCCAAATGTTATTGAAATAAGTTTGTTTTCACGACATATAACAAAGTTGTGAAATTTATTTATTTAGCAAAGTTAGTTACTGGTGATAAGAAGGATCAGTATATGCGACTACTACAGGTTTATTAGGGCATTAATGGTGAAAGTTGCTTGTTAAAGCTTGCTAAATAGTTTTTTGTTTTCGGTGGTAGGATGCCACCACAGTTGAGAAATGTCGTAAACGCACAGTGTTCGAGAGAGCAAGAGCGCCTTGTGCAATTCCGCAAAAAAGAATGAATCATCTGAGATAGTAATAGAGTACAAAGTTTAAGGTGCCCTAACAAGTCGTAAGAGTGTAAACCGAGCATGTGATACAGGAAGTGTCAATTAATGAAAATGATAAAAAAGTACTCAATCCTCCCCCTATTAAGGAGCATGTGCACAAGAACGGAAGCACTCTTCAAACGAAGCTCCAGCGGGGGCAAAAAGTTAATAGAAATGAGTAGACTAGAGTTGTATGGTGGCCACATTGCAAGCAGCTAAAGCGGGTACCTTTAAAATGGACACTTGTCCAGCACGCGAAGTTTGGTCGTCGTAGTATCCATACCGGTTCGTGTCAGAGCGTGAGTCGGCGTTGTAATTGGAAACATTATTAGCCCAACTACTAAGGTGTTTGTAATTGATAATTCAGAAATCGGTATGCATGCCGTACGAAGTGGTATGCAAGTTCGAAGTTCGAAAGGAGAATGCGTACATCCCTGGGATGCTTCGGAGAGTCATTTACCAGTGGAAATAAACAGTCTGGCCTGAGAGATTGTGATTGTCAGGTGTCCACCATCAGAACAGGAGCATGGAAAAACAGATAGTTTAGTGTATGGCTGATGACCTTGCTTGAAATGAATAGCAGAACGGTCGACATTTAGGTTTAGTTCGACTGGGAGAAACGATGCCGGTTTCCTGCGCGTTCTGAGAGGTTACGGATGGTAGGAGATTTTCATTCATTCATTGTCCTTAAACCTTTCTCGTAAATTCTGTGCAAGAAAGTACTTGAAACGCCATTGACGAGAGCTTGTCATCGGAACTGCAGATAGGTGTGGATGCTGGCTATTAAATCAATCCGATCCAATGTCAAGAGCTACTTGACATCAGAAGGCTCCATCAAGGCTGAAGGGCCGTGCCAGGTTTCCGACGCCTATATACGCAAGATCATATAGAGAAGCCCGGTCATAATCGACTTAAAAGAAGTCCCACAATAAGAGAAGGTGTGCTTCTAAATGAGCAGGACTGTATTCTGCTCAGTGAGGATTAGCGTCCCCAAAGCTTCAGGCACTGCTGACGCCAGTTTGTGCATATCCCGAGTGCTTTCTTCTTAAGCGAAGTAATGCTTTGACGGATGATTCTCGTAAATGGCTTTGTCTTCTAGTCCATGTGAATCAAACGTATATTGTGTTCGCCATCGATAACTTCAATTTTGAGTGGAGCCGACACAATTGTCAATGTATTTGCGTGATATTAATGCCTGCAGGCTCATTTGTAGGAGTCAGCGGTTTATCAATTTGCGGAGATGAGAGGCGTTGGCTTTTTTGAACTGCCGCATATGCTAAAGCTTTGATTTATGCAATCTTCTGAAATTCCGATCGAGGAACTACCAACTACCTCGAAATCTTGACCGGTTCAATAGGCTTTCAAATTAAGAGGCATTAGTTCAGGTACTTATCGAACTGTAGCGATTCCGCCATGTTTTTGAGTGAATGTTCCAATTCGGAAAATTGTTCATAGCATCAGAATGAGATCAGCGGTCAATGTTATGAAGCTATTTAACCCAGTCAGTTTAACCCAACTATTTTTCTAATTGGGTTAGGGTTTGGGTGAACTCTTAACTCCAATGTTATAACCAAACCGGTATTTCAAGCCCGGCCTAAAATTGAGGTTAAACACTGCAAAAATCAACCTTCCTCACTGAGGAGTGTTAGAAGTTAATCCGGACAAAACGCTGTAAAGTAATTTAATGGAAATATTTTTGAAGAATAGTTTTTGATATATAATGGAACTTCATTTTTATTCTTCATGGTGGAATTTTTTACACTTCATTTTTATTACAAATGTAATGGCTCAAAAAATGAAGGTCGGATTCAGAAATGGAGATATTCTTACAAATAAACGGTTTAGGACCTTGCTAGTAGCTTAGGCGGCTGAGTGCTTGAACTAATTGTAGTTAACACTAAGGATAGCCTGGTTACCTTGTGCTAACTCCAAAATGCTTTATAATATACGGTTAAGCGTTAAGTTAACCTTAAAGTTTTGGGGTTAACCCCAGATGAACTTAACCCGGGTTAGCTTTAACCACATTTTTATAGCATAGGCACCAGGTTAAGCCTTCAGCACACGTTTGTGTTGACAGCCAGTTGCGTTTGACAATGGTACGCAATCTTCCAGTGACTGTCTTAGACTACTTTTGGACTAAGCTCTATAATAGTGTACGGCATGTTTGAAGTGGTTAGAACAACAAATATGGGCTATCGTTATCGTTTTAATGGATGACACTAGAGAGGTCAGTTTGTTAAAATAAACTAGCGTTTTGTGATTGCCTTATCAGATACCAGCTAGCGAGCGAAGTGAAGCTGGGTAAAGGCATAGACAATGTGTAAACAATACACTATTAAAATTTCTGCACAAGAGTAGATTGACCACATTTGCGCCGTAAGTTGTAAAGACACGGCGTGATATTAGTGAAAGCAGTAGATAGTAAACAATTGGTACGGTGACTTCTGACTTTATGGTTCGTGAGGATGGCAAATGAGAAGGAGCCATCCTAAAAACTTTAAACGAGGATTTAATATGCGAGGTTCGTGGAACACTGCTGATGGTTTAGTTAGAACTTTTGAAGAACTTTAGAACTATGGCGCGTCGCTTCCAGAATTGAAGCCTGAGCAGGAACGTTGACGAACAAACGGCTTGAGGTATTAAAGCTGGAAGCGAGACTTGATCTGAAAGCTATTTCCCTTCAGGATGACGTCAGGATACATAATTTTGTGTACTGGATATGGGTCCGTGTACAAAGCTGTCAATTTGATAAACCATCCCTTTTTATGTTGAGGCATTTTTACTATTTGACCTTTTCTGCATCCTGAGGTATACATTTTGTATTCGGTAAATCGTGATTCTTTGATCGTAAAGATTGTTTGAAATGGCAAGATGTTTATGGCATCGGACAAAAGAATTTAGAATTCTTGGTTTTGTGGCATTAAGGCATTGAAATGGTTGGGATACTTGTTCATGAGATTGAAGATGCTTCCTGAAAATAACCATTAAAGGTCTAATCATCTGAGCAAAATCATCTGTTCCGACTGAGCACTGCAGGGATAGCTAAGTAGCTGACAGAGCTCGGTTTTTGCATTATTTTTGATTGTAATTTTTGAAACTGGGGTTCTGTAATTTTCCTGGTGTTCAAAATTTAGCGTTTAGTGAACAGTGAGTGCTGCATCAAGGAACTGTACTGAAGGTATAGTTATAATACCAGCCGATACCGATTATGTTTTAATAAACTAAAAGACTGCTAATAGCATTTGCCCTTCAAATCAGCATTTGCGTAAAGTGAGGTCACAGCAAACTTGTAGTTTTATTCTATAGTAAATTTAAGTAGGTTATAGTTAATTTAAATAAGAATTTAAGTCAGGGCATACCGAGTTCAGTTCATATACGACAGTCAATGTGTATATAATAACTGTAGAGACCATCAAGTAACACAGTAAGACAAATATAAGACAAATTATTTCAGGAACTAATATTTACTGGCAATTAGCAAAAATGATACAGTACTATTAGCGAGAAAATTACAAAAATTGGTAAAACATTACAAGAGATTAGTCCAAATGTTCCGGATTGTCAGAAGTACCAGTGGCACCGATCAGAAGTACCGACAAATTACCGGTAGTAGAGGTATCCATATGAGTTAACTGAGATGTAGATTGGCTGGGGATAGTGGGAGATGCTGAGTGAGAGGTAAAGCGGGGTGGATGTTCCCAGCATTTGAGGCGACGGTCAAATGGACGGGTGAGGTTATTCAGTTCATCAGGCAGAGAATCTACGCAGGGAAGGTAAGAGTACATTTAAACTGCAACTGAGGTTATGCACTATCTACCTTAATAATTCCTTCTTTAGCTTGCAAAGTATTAGCATTTCTGGCATTGTTCAGGATGAACTCTAAACTGCTTGCGCAACTGGATACATTGAGAGCCAGATCCCTTTCTGGTGGCATTCAGTTGTTTCAGCTTATTAGCATTGGCGAAGATTTTGTGAATGATCTCTCTGGAGTAAAACGGAAAGATCTGACACGATTTGGAAGGGTCACCTAACAAGTGTACAGTCTTGTATCAGAAAGCTTGATCTTATCCGAATTTCTTGATAAAAGCTGCTCGTTAACGAAATTCACCAAATTTTGTTTGATAACTGATTGATCTTTGTAATTGGAGATGTCGAAATTTTTGACTATGAGGTTAAGCTGACGATTGTGTAAGGAATCCGGCCTGAGATAGACTTCCGACTGGTAATTTTGCCGGCATTGCCCGAGACGGCTCGTTCGATACGCTGTAGACGAACTTGAATGGCGGTAGGCAGATTTTCCATTTCACTGTGTGGTCACTTGGTGCCTTTTCCTGAGTTGCCGATTCCGGATGACGGAGTGCTAGGATTGCTGAAATAGAAAGCATTAAGAATTAGGGTTAAAACAATGTTAAGTGCCAGGGTCTTAAATATTGGTGACGACTTGAAAAATAGTGTAAAGAAAGCAGTATTTTACCGACAGGAAGTGGCAATTTGGTTTCAGATCAAACTCAACAAATGCTTCAGATTTGATGTATTATTATTGAGCAGTTTATTAGTTATGTTAGAATTATTGCTAATAGAGTTACGTAGTATATCTCTAATTTTCCTATTAGAATATTCTACGTTAGCGAAAGTTAATTTTAATTTAGTAAATACAGTAGCAAAATCTACATAGTTAAATCGCATATATCTAATTACTTGACATTCAATCGTAGTATGGATAATCCTATCTGAAATATTTGATGATGCAGTTGGAAATCTATGTATTACAAAGGAGAAGTCATGTCTTTTATCATATAAGCTTATAACAAATTTATAATCTTTAAATTTGACGCTCAGGCCGAGTACATTAGCAGCGTCAGGACTAGAATTAACTTTATTTAGTTCTACTGCTACTATACTACTACCTTTGACAGTGTCAAAGTAATTTTTATCAATAGCGGGTGCCATATCCTCTATATATCTATGTACATTAATTAGTATTTCGTTTAGACCAGTCTTGTTATTGTTTAGATATATAATTAAATTCTATTTGATGTAGTACCAAGTTCGCTATGTTAGGAGCAGCGTTATTTCCCATAGGTATTCCTATTTTTTGCTTAACATTAAATCGCCGCATGTAAAATAAAGATTATTGAGAAGGAACTTTAGGTGTTGAATCAGATCTGTTATAGTAGGTTCAGAAGTTTCATCATAGCCAAATCTCATCCCAGTATAGGCAAGGTGCATAGGATTTCTCATAGTATTGCACAGAAGTTTATCCATCTGTAATAAAAAGAGTGTCGTGTTGTAACGTAGTGCATAGGGTGGTGAAATCATAGGTATTAACTGAAGTAGCTAAACTTGCTGCGCTGATCTTATGTAAAGAACTAATAATTGGTTTATTATTATCAATTATCTCATAGATGTTGCATCCATATGCGGACTTAGTTAGTTTACCGTATCTTTGTCTAGAATGTGAGATTAAAGTAAGCGCTTTATCAATAAGTATGCATAAGGGTTTAGTAAGGGCGTGCTTACTTGCGATTACTGTACGGAACTTAATACGACTTTTATGAAACTTAGGGATTAGATAAATATGGGGGAGAGGATTTAAAATGGGATTACGTATTTTGTTTTTGATACAATAATCTTTAACATAGCAATAACTTGAGTATCTCTGATTGCAATAGTTCCCTTACTATTTTGGTTCGCACAAAGTAGGTTTAAATTCAAGTTAATAGTGTATCTGTTACGCGCTGAAGTAGCTATTACTTGTTGAAATGTTGATGTAATTCGGCAACTATTATGTCTGTAAACGGTTGGTTTGCATATACTCTGTTAGTGTTCAAAAGTGCCAGGCCATGTTGCGAAACATCAGCGTACGCTTATATGGTTTTGTGAACAGCGGATTGAACCGAATTCCCTAAGGTTGATAAAATAACGCTTAAATATAACAGCTGTCTGTTCTCTGTTGTTTTATTTGGTTATTTCCAGGTTCTTTTAAAAATTATTATTCACCCAACGAATTATACTTCGTTATAGATCATTGAAAAGTTAATTGGGATTAATCAAGATGGTATTCAGAAAACGCTGCTCACATAATTTTCAAAGCTTCATCTGGACTTTTTGTTTGTGCCTGCACAAACGGTGGTCCGTGGTTTAGTTGACAAGTCTCAAACATATGCTTACTACCTGGCTGGCACGACAGAAGTTTACATCCCTTGCAGTCAGGCAAATTTCACAGGCGGTACTAGAACTAATTATTTCATCGGTTTTAAGAGATTCCGCGAGTTCGTATTTGAGAATGTTAGCTAGTAGATGTGTTAATTTCTCCTTAGATTTCAAATTTTCACAAATTCGCACAAACCTGACCTATGCAATACTCGGCATTGAGAAACTCAAGCATAGATTGACAGTGTCTCTTTAAGCTTAGTTAGCAGATTAGTACCACTGACACAAAGCGTGTACCTGTCCGTTTGAGTTTCATTTTCTTTAACGTTTGAGTTTCTGTGGGTAAACTTTCACTTGAGGTTCCACTTTCTGAGATTCCGGCTTAGAGTGACATTAAGCATTTTACGCAGACACTTTTCATTAAATTAAACTGAATATTAAATAAATATTAAACTGGTTATAAATAGGTACATTTGTTTAGACCGTCACTTTAGCATGTACCCAGTTTACTGGAACATGACTCACAAACCTGAAAATGAACCGAAATTCAATTGTTGTGGCATTATCAAGCATGAAAACATTTCATGCGAAGGTGCCTTTCAAATGTACAACAACGACTGGAAATTAAATCACTCCTGGAATAGTGATGACACTGGGGTTCAGAAAAATTATGGTCCATTTTTCAAGTAATTAGCATTTAAATTGCTGGCAGTGCTTTAGGTTTGGAGTTACATAATATAGTGGTTTTGCTCCAAAAAGAACATTCACCCCGCTATACGAGAAATACAAAGCGAGCGAGAAATACGTAGATGCTCAGAACTAATTTATGGAACCTGTGACAATAAGAATCAAAATAATGGTCTAAATTTGCGTGTTTATGCCTTGAATTGACGTAGTTTGCCATCCGCTATTAATTAATTCGCTTATGTACTAAGTGACCGCAGAGAATCGGTGGTAGTGCCATATGGTAGAATGGAGACGGCGTGAGAATAGAAATAGCTTGAGTGGACTGCGTAAATCATAACAAACCGATCTGAACAAAATATGCTGGCCAGAAGCAGCCGACCAACTAGATTTTGATGTTTTTCCGCAAATTGTGCCAATTTGCCGTCATTTTATTTTTCTGTTAAAAGCTTACTGAATTTTCCAAATAAGGGCCACACCATTCCTATTAAGGGCCAGTTTTCCTAATAGTTTTTCCTAGCTAAATTACGTGAAAGTGAAGCTAAATTTTTGCTGAAAACAGTGCAAGTAATCAAAACCAAATCTGCAACTTATATAGATGTAAATAAACAAGAGCTCAAAAACAATTATACATCATTGAGTAACTTGCACTGTTTTTAAACAAATATTACACAAATCACGAAATTTGAAGAAAACTTTCCTATTTATTGACAACAATACTAAACTTTGCTAAAAGTCATGAGCTAACACAGGGTATAGAGGGTTCAAGCCCCCCCTCCTCCGGCAAGGCCAGATTATGCTAGACCTATTGCCGTCGAGGCAAGGGGTCAGATTTAAAAACTTCTTCGGCTTATCCGGAATTTTTTAGTTGAATGGCTTACTGTTTAATGAAAATTAACCAAAAAACTTGAAATTTTTTCTAACTTACGTTAGGTTTTGTTGCAAATGTTGAAAAAATCATAAATTGTAATATATTACAACGAATCTTGCGATAATTCTAGCTTAATTTAATATGTTTACAAGACTCCTCGAAAGTTATTGAACATTGTAATTACAAATTGAGTATTTTAAATTTGTAGTAAAATTTGATGGCTTGTAAATTGTTCAGGTTGGGGGGGGGGGCTTGGACAAACCCATACCCCTCCCCCATGCTAACCTACGCCGACCGTTATTGGAAGCCAATTTGAGTACAGCTATTCGCTTATTTCAGTTTAAAGAAAAGAAAGAAAAAAGAAAGAAATGAAAGAAAAAAGAAAAGAAAAAGAAAGAAAATAAAGAAAATGGAAGAAAACGAAAGAAAAGTTTTCCACTAAGAAGTTCACTAACACTTTCAAACTTTATCATCAATTAAACAGTTGTCATTTTGATTGCATAAACCTTTGACTTATAACAGGCACCCTGCCTCGTATCTTCTTTGAGCAGACCCTCATTTTGACAAGTTAGCAACAATCTAAGGAGCATTTTTCAATGCTTCAAAGTTCCCAAGGCACACGTTTGACCTTTGTGCGTAACTATATATTTGTCTGTCAATCATTGTTAGCAGACAACCAAGAAATTGAAGGAAAGAAAGAAAGAAATGAAAAGAAAAGAAAAAAAGAAGAAGAAAGAAAGAAATTTTATACTGAAATATGCGAATAGCTGTAGCTACGTATCACTGGCCTGACGAAAGCACTTTTACCTAAACACAATTTGTATGATACTATTAATTTAACGGGGGGCAAGAAAGGATCCTTCCCCCATTGTCCTGAAGTAAATGTTACGAAAAATTGCTTTTATTTTTGCGCAATAATTTTATAGTCAAGAAGCATTTCCAATACAGCTCAGTGTCACGATTTATCACACATTTCCATGTTCGAAAAAGTTGTAAAATCCACTAATTCATCTTTGGATGAACTCCTTGAATTAAAACTTTAGAAAAGAAATGAACGTCAACTAAAGCAAACTTATTATAAAACGTTGGTCTAGTAAAAGGAAGAGTTAACTTCGCATTGCGCAACTTTAAACTAACGGTTTTTAGATCCAGGGTTTCGTTTGGCGAGGTGAGAGTGGAGGTAGCTAGCATTTTGTGGTCTACCAAGTCAAGTTAATTTGTTAAGTTAAGTTTGTTTGTTAAGTTTGTTAAGTTAAGTTAAAAAGTTGAGTTAATTAAGTCTACTTTTAAATTGTTTTTTAGAAGATTTGGCTTAAAATGACTTGAATGAAATGTTTGAAAACGCATAAACATTAAGACAAGCCCGATTTGGTGAAAAAAGGATAAAATAAGAAATGTTTGCATTATCGGCCATCTCTCGAAATATTTGTAATCCGAATGATGTGGCGGGGGTTGCGGGATTAAGCTTCAGATTTCCACACAGTCCACTTTTTCCGCAGCACATTTTCAGGGAAACTGCGGTTAGATCCACCGGTTTATGCAGTTCATTTTAGATTTGCATGTGAAAAGTGGCCCTTATTTAGTTCAAATCTGCTTGGCCCTTATTACGGCTGTGTGGCCCTAATTAAGCAGTATCAATTTATCGATAATAATATTCCAAAAACTCGTTGAAATGGAAATTCTTTTATGTCGATCGAAAGAATGAGTTGAGCAGATCATAATGAAATTTAAAGTATAAAAATCTATGCAATATTGAGTTCAGTAGAGGATTATATTGAGTTGCTCAAAAAAGCTTACACACAGAGCAAAAAAGTTACTTAGTCAACTGTAGGCTGCAATGTGAATGCAGGCACTTATTCTGCCAGGTTTTATGTCAAACTGACTTGCAGAAAATGAAGAATCACGTGATATTTAAACCAATTTATTGTATTGTTCGTTGGGTAGACATTCTTCAATCGCTAAGCAGCCCTTATCAGGAAAAACCCTTATTGGGAAAGTTTACCCTACCACCCCTGGCACCAGCAAAACAAGTGCTGTCCACAAGCTTGCATATGATGGGGTCAGATGTGTAAGCTGAGCCCTTATGAACGTATCTGGACAAATAAATGAATTCATCATGTCAGTAAACAGAACGAAACTCTTATGGCATTCTGTCCGTTCAGATGAACAAATGATTTGTTTATTGCGTCTATCAAAAGATTATGAGTACACCACCATAGCGAGATTCCGCGGATGCGACCTATGAAAAACTTATGAGCTGAATTCCAGGAAACTTTGAAACCTTTGGCCCAGGCGGCGTGATTCCCACCGAGTCAGCCGGTTTTCACGGAAATATTGCCGGCTTAATTCTTGCCAGCAGAATTCCAACTCTGGCGTAGCAGATCTCGGGCCCCGAGTCGGGTTTGCATGCACCGGGCAGTCCCAGACCCAGTTGTTATGGCGGCATGCCCTCTTAAAGATAAGAGCCTCTCTGTATTTGTTTAAAACGTAGAAGTAGAATTTTTACCTTAATTTAGAATTGACTAGTTTCCAATTAAATCAGCTAATTTTCCTGGAAACATTTTTCATCAAAACCTGGACAGCAAGATTCAAACAGAATCAGCTCATTTTCGTGGAGTAATTTGTGTTTAGTCCCCGCTACGTTGGTTCCACGGAATCTCGCTATAATGGTGTGCTCAAAATGTTTTGATAGACGCATGTCGAGGTTGGAAGCAAAACTAAGGTAATAGATTAAACAGAATTAAAGTAAGCTATCCTGCCTCCTTGAATTTATATGACCTAAGAGTTTATTTCGTGACTTTACGATTACATTGTTGTCAAGGTGTTATTTTCCGTAAGCTTCAGGTTCCAAACACGACCAGAGTTTTAGCTCTACTTTACTCGAGCGCTGTCTGGAAGCGTCCAATCCCTTCGATATTTCCTCTGACTGAGGAATTCGATGCTTGAGGACGACTCCATACCAAGTCGACTTGATTTATTTGGTGGGTATTTGAAAGTAGTCTTCATGCCACAGAGGAGGTTGGCGAAGGTTAAGTTGTACGATTTAAGCCATCGCAAAATACCTTGCAGACAAACTGCTATCCGATTGGGAAAATAAATTTTGAATGTATCTGAACATATTGATTATATTTTTAAGTAGTAAGAAATTTAATTGGACAAAACAACAATAAGCATAAACAATAAGTTCGTGCAAATAATGATAAATGCTCACACTGTGAATTTAAACTGAGTTATTTTGTCTTCTACTACCTTACAGATTCAATGTTAAGTGTATTCAAAGTTTATAGTAAAGATTATCTATTATTCAAGTGTAAACCACTGGGAAGTCTTAAAAGTGGTTGTCGCTGTTACTGTTTCTATTGACGTAACAGCGCCACGTTAAACGAAGCTTGAAAACATGGAGGATGGACTATCCCGTTCCGTATGATACAGTAACAAATATTCATTCACTTTTCAGCCGGGATCAAGGCTAGAGGGCTTGAGTTTTATTCATCATCAAGACAGTATGCCAGACACAAAATTGTTCGCAAACGGAAACTCAAGCTACAAAAACTGCTGTCATTCTACCACGATTGAATTGCGTGTGTAGCATGAAATGTCCAAAGACTTACGAATTAAGCCCGAGGATACTACTAAAGGGACCTGTGCAGTAACTGTTCCTTTCTGATTGATGTGGATTTATCTTAGTTTTCTGCGAGTGTGAGCTAACATCTCTAACATCTCGATAACGTAAGGAAAACGCTCCACTTTGTAGAAGAATTCCCTGTATTTACGAGTTTCGGACTGATGCAGGTCTTCAATTATGACCTCACCAATGCGTGCCTAGAGAAATGTAACAGAGCAATTACGTTAAACACAGCAATCAATAGTTCGTTTTGTACAAAATTTTCTTCTTTAGTCGTTCATCGTGTTAGTTCGCCTATTTCGCTACAGAGTGTTCCGTTTTATCGTGATCGTCCTGTAGCATGTATATGAAATTAAACACCAAAGAACCAATACAGCTTTACGTTCGATTACGGCAGACGGATAAGCATTCATTATAGCACACGCCGCATTAGCGTGTATTTACTGATTTATACATACGCTGTGTGGGGAAACTCCGAGTGTGAGGCACCGGCACGCTATGCGATACGATGCGATGCAATAAGCAGTAGAAATTAATGAACAACGCGAAGGTGTGTTTTAAAGTACTTGTACTGTGTACTGTCTGGTTTATATGTACAGGCTTAAACAGTAAAAGTGCAAAAGAGCACAAGAGTTCTGTAAAGCGTGTATCCTACTTACACATATCCTACCTACGCCTAAAGTTTGATGTTTCCGCATCGAGATAACAAAACTCAAAATCCTACTTACGGATGAAGCTCAAAACCGAAATTAGTTACCCCTAAAATTAGCTTGCAAAAGTCACATTC
This sequence comes from Trissonchulus latispiculum, assembly GCA_030248195.1. Classification (NCBI taxonomy): domain Eukaryota; kingdom Metazoa; phylum Nematoda; class Enoplea; order Enoplida; family Ironidae; genus Trissonchulus; species Trissonchulus latispiculum. Next base: position 59,290 of record JASAND010011745.1, read on the forward strand.
CTACTTCCACCTTAAACGAAATCTCCAAATCCCGTTATATATCCACTTATACACTTACAAATAAACTTAAAGACTTACAGTCTATGCATTTGTGTTTTCATTATGTGATTAGAGGCTGTAGCACAGGGCAATCTTAGGGGTACCAAGCGGTCTCCTCATTTCGCACAGCGTATAAAACTTGTTGTAGTTAATAGTCTGGGCTGCTTGTTTACTTCTCTATACCTTATGCAGTAGTTCACAGTTGATCAATTTTGGTTCTGGTTTGATAGCTAGCATCAAGAGATTGTCTCAACTCGTTAACATCAATACGAAAATTTGATGGGTTGTCATCGGCAGGCTAATTTAGTAGATTGACATGTATCTCTTGTAAGCAGAAGGTAATTGGAGAATCTTTGTTTGTCTGGTAGTGCAGCGCGCAGCATGCTATATAACATCAAATGCTGTTTTAAGTGTGATTATAACTATTATTATAATTATGAACAAGGCTCTAGAAAATCCTTCTTAAAAATTTTAAACACGCGTTAAATATAAATAAATTAGTATATATATATATATATATATATATATATATATATACATATATATATATATATTAATTTATACTTATACATTATTGTCTATGCGAGTATATGTTCAACATTGCGTATGCACGTGGGACTGCCTATGCGAATAATCCTCGGATAGGCATTTTACAGACACAGGTGCCTCGGTTACCTCGGATAGGCATCCTCGGATAGGCATTTCTATCCGAGGTAAAAACTTTTTCAACGCCTAATTAGCTTAATTAATTAGCATTAGCTTATGCCATGCTATATATATATATATATATATATATATATATATATATATATATATATATATATATATATATATATATATATATATATATATATATATATATATATATATATATATATATATATATATATATATATATATATATATATATATATATATATATATATATATATTTGTTTCATATTTGCGATTTACCCGTGGCTGTAGCTTTGACGCTCGTTTGACAAATGCAACAATATTATAGAAAATTTTGTTAAGTATGCTGTTAAGGACACAAAAACGGCCCGCGCTTTTGCTGTTTTCTATAAGAGATTTCTGTTTGTGAGAGTAATTTCAGTCGTCAGGATTTTTGTGCTAGCAGTCAGAACTGCTAATCTTAAGAACACATACTTACTCAACAGTTACTTAAAGACGAGTTCACACTGACGCCTTAAAACTCAGTTTTAAGGATTTAAGGTTTTAACTTTTAAGCGACGGTGTTCACACTTTTAAGTTTTCAGTTTTAAGTTTTAAGAGCTTCTTAAAACTTAAAGTTTTTAAGAGGTTCTTATAACTTGAAACATTACATTACTCTGGTACATTTTATAAACAATTTTTATCAATTTTCTTTTTCCTTTTCCTCAGAAATAGCGGAAAAACCTCTTAAAACTGGATGGAATCGGAAACATTGGTCATGGGAAAGCTAACACCTTATGTTGAAAAGTGTGGAATTTAGTTAACAATGGAATTTTATCAAAGATACCTAGATTTTCGAAGAATGTAAGCTAGGTTGTAGTCATTTAATAATTGGACCGATTGAGATTGACTGTTAATGGCAGTTAAATCTCTTTGGATTTGATAACAAGCGTTCATAGATTGTATATTGCCAGTTAAACACAAATATTATGTCCAATTGTCCAACTAAAATCTTTAGACTCGCTACTGATAAGGCAGAGCCGATCGCGCGAGTTATCAATATTCCTAAATTGCAACAATACATTAACATTGGGTCCATCAATTTTGAGTGTGCTTATTCCATGGGCTGTTATTTTTAGGGGGCTTGTACCTCAAGAATAAATTAATCAAATTTTTCAGACAATTAACGCTAATTTTATTAAAGTTTGCAATTGTTTTAAAAGTTTGTAACATGATCTTCAAGTTTTAGAAAACATTTTAAAATTTTGCCCGATTTACACGAAAAAGAATTTTAGGTAAAATATTTTTCACAATTTTAGTGTAAAGACTAATATTTTCCGGCCATTTTGCTTACCTATTGGTCATGTTTTCGTTCCCTCTATGTCCCCGACTTGGACAGGGCTTGCACCTTGTCCTGGCTAGAGGGGGTCTTGGTTTCCCCAGACCCCCCACGTAAAACCTATGATTGTAGCACATTCTCCAGCTCTAGCATTAGATGCGGCCACGTACTCTGGGACTACTTAGAGGGGCCCCCTCCATTTTTGGGTTCCCCTGCTTGGGCCTCTTCCCCACTCGGTCCCAGCTCTGCTTTTTACCTTTCCCCACTCACCTTGATGTAACAGTAATAGCCAGAGTTGAAGGAGTTTTGGTCAGAAATCGTCTATTTTGGTACTAAAACATAATTTTTTAATTACTAAAATTTGAATGTAATACTTCAGAAATTCATTAAAATAAAAGTTGGACGGATCCATTTTGCCATTCGTGAGATTTCCCTGGAAAAAGTGACAACTCTTCTAATTTCCTATGTTTAACACACGAGATCTCAACTTTGAGGAGGAACTACTCAATAAGACTTACGACTTTGATTTTAAAAAAAATCGTTAAAATATACCGCTTTGACAATAAAATGTAAAAATCAGCGAGATCGGAGAAAGAGAAAAAGATGACCCAAATGAATACCCCCTCCCCTTAAGCACGTTAACGTAAAGCGTGTGAGCCCTCAGTTTCGAGCTACTGATTTTGAGAAGGGTGCACTCACTAGGGTCTAATTTGCGAGAGAAACATCCGTGAGCTATGAGAGCTTGGTTCTACTGTGATAACAGGGAATATGCCTGGTGGCATACTCTTATCTATTGTATACGTTTAGTACAAGGAAAACCAATAAGAGTACAATCACGCCTGTGACTACGTCAGTCAACTTCAGTTTACTGCTGGCTGTATTTTCTACTAATGAATCGAGCGTCAATAAATGTATTTCCGTTGTTTACTATGGAAATTCTGCCTATTATGATGCTAGGTGGACAGTAGAAATCAGAGCTGAAATTAACTGAAAACACCATTGGCAAACATAATGATACTACTACGTGGTTCACTAGATTTTGTGTTTCACCAGATGACCAGCATATGAATATAGCTTTATGACGTAGCTACTAGTGGGACAAATGCGTTATGTTTTCTGTCTGAAATTTTCTAATGGTTATTGCAGTATTTTGTACCACGGGATAGCATGTCGTTCTGGAGTATTGTATAATTGCGCAATATCTCTTTCGGAGTATAGTATAATTGTATGAAATCTTTCCGGAGTATTACTAAATGTGTTGACTTTCTCCCGGAGCTCCTCTCTCTTTCGTTTCACACGCTCTAGTTGCAACCAAAGGGGCCTCCTAGCTTTGTCTCTCCATGGATAGTTTATGTAATTTGTGTGTAACCATAGTGTATGTCCCGGTATGTTCCGGAGTAGTCTTACCAACGTCTCGGAATCCCCTAGTATTTGTATGAGGCTGGTGCCGGACTAATGTTCCAGGAGTCATAGGGCCGGCGAACACGACAAAAGTTTTCAAAAATTTTCCGGTGAAAACGATGTTTATCTATACTAGTAGCTAAGGTACGTAAGTTAATCCCTATTTTAGTACTAACCTTGCCCGGAGGCTGCGGCGATGGCTCTTGTTTCAAAAGAGAGGATAATCTGTGGAATATTTCTTGGTATTTCCCTGGTTTCAACTTTGGATTATTAAAATGTAATGCTATCATTACGATGGGTAAATAAAATTCTACTTTTGCCTAAAAACCTCAGTTTCTTTAGCTAATATTCAAAATTCAAGTTTTTGAGCACCATATGGAGTAGTTCTACGTCGATATCTGCAGTGGCAGGACCCCTTCCGAGTTTTGGAAATTGATTGGGCTCTTTTCACGTTTTGTTTTCACAACTAATTTTGATAAATGCCATTTGGTTTTATCATAGGCAGTACCCTACTGCTAAAGTGAGATCTGATGTTTAATGTGATTGAAGTTTTGTTTGAAATTCCCTTGGTAACTTCATATTTTTTGTCTTCTTTGAACAAACTTGCGGTACCAAAATATGGACTGTCGCCGCGTACACTAGTTGGTTAAGGTAACCGGATGTGAGTTTGATCGGACTTGCACACACTCACGAGCCTTCAGTCTTTAAATATCTAACCTTTCGTTTTTGCTACGAGCATAAACTCTACAACTGTTCACTAATTAAAGCACGGTTTCCACTGGAAAACTGCAGCAAACTTTTAGTTTGTTCGAGTTTGTTCACTAGCTAAAATCAGAAGTAAATTGTCCTTAATCCCAGTAAACTGTACTGGGCAGCAAACTGTAACAAACGAGGTTGCTCTTGGAGCAAACTTGCCAGTCCCAACAGAATCAGCATACAACTGACTACTTTAGCTTTGTAATTCTGGATTACTACAGACACGAGATTGGTTGAGTCCTGGTTTGTTGCGATTTGTAGTTCTCGGTTGTCTAGCATTCGCCATCGCATCTTGCCAAGAGCTCATAAAGGCGTTCTGAAATGAGGATTTGATAACAACATAAAAATTCGACAAAAGGTCATGCATAAACATTCTCCCAGGCATTGTGGTGTGCCCTTTCTACATGTTTATATACCTATATATTGTCATAGTCATAGTCAGTCATAGACAAAACATTGTTGCGGGACCCACTCGCGCAGCAAACAAAAAAGCTTCTTTGGCCGCAACTATACACAAAATGTCGTGTTCGAAAAATTTCTTTCCAAGAATCAATAACCAACTGCAGTCCGTGCGCAAAAACCGAGCCAATTTGAGAGTAGATTTTACAGTCTTTTATATCGACTGACTATGATGCCATTATGTTACTGACGGGAAGCTAATATTTAGCCTTTGCAGTAACATCAATTCAGAACTCCATATGATTTCGCTCATTTCCTAACATTTTGTGCTCCAAAACAAGAAGAACGTAGAAACTTCTGCGTTTCACGATTTTTATTCCGCCTGGAGGCGGAATCATTGCTTTGGGAAATAGGCTCCCGTCTCAAAAGGAGTCGTAGTTGTATGTTTATTATTATTTCTCAGCATTTTTTTAGCCGTGGGGGGTCTAAAACTACTGTACTCAACGAATTCTTATCGCAGTTTCGGCAAAGATGTGAGGGAGTTCATTGTTACTCTTTAAGCTGGATTATATTTGGAAAAATAAAAAGAGCACGCAGTTATTAATTTTTTCGAATTAATTCATCTGCCCCCCTGTGCCTATGTCGACAATAATAAAACAATGGTATTGAGGAATATGCAAATTAGATTATTTAAACAGATGTGGTAATTTGGAGTGATTTATGCTGCGACTACAGCTCGTCTTTGCTTATAGGATTGCAGATTGCACATTTTCTTAACAACTTTTCGGTTTGGCTTCAAACATTGTAGTCTGAATTTGTTGGTCAACTTTCTACAACGGAATCTAAAGTGTGGGAGGGAGACCTTACATTGAATTCCATCTAGTGTTGTTGACCGGCTAGTTTTCGGCTCAGCCTGGCGGGTCGAAGGAGGCCGGCACAGTTACTCTAATTATGTACGTAAAATGTGTTCTGCCCCGTACTGGCCTGGTTCAGCTGATCTGGCCAACAACACGAATCCCGTCCAGTGGAATGACTGAAACTCAATTGCGGAATAATGTCACTTTTAGGGACCTGCTTGTTTCAATTCCGATCACAACAGCCCTTCAAAGTTAACCTATTTTACATATTTTGAGCATTCACTCAACTGAATACAAAACCTGCGCCATATCAACCAGAAAGTTCCTAATTGGCGCAGTAATTATTCTATATAGAGCGTAAATGGTGTCCAGCTTGAGCTCCATGGTTCCTGCAGCAACGGTTAAACATGAAAAATACGGGGATTCCTAAAAATCTCACTTCCTGGTGCCAGTTGTATACATTCTATAATGGAATTACTCAGATTTTTTCTTACATAAATATATATATATATATATATATATATATATATATATATATATATATATATATATATATATATATATATACAGTCAGAAACATTCTAATAACACCGGAATATGTCTTATCCAAGCCTCGGACGGTGTCAAGTTTTGCAATTAGAATTGTTTTAAGGTTGAGTACTTATGAATTCATAAATCACTATGGTCACTTCACTGCTTTTAACTTAATGCTAAACTAACTAAGCAGCGATGTTGATCTCACATTTCAAAAAAATTTGCGTCTATTAAAAGAAACTGAGTACACAAATCGAGCAAGATGCTATGGGTGGAGCTTACCATGACTGCGTTTGGTTGATTCCATGGAATATTTTCCAGACAAAGTCAGCTAGCTGCATTCCATCTAATCCAGCTTGACATTCTGGATTTCGTTTTATACAAATACTTGGCAGAGAGTTTCCAGCGGTACACATCGTAAATTCCGTGGATGCGTTTGAGGCTAAGACCAGTCAAAGTCATTTCTAGGATAGAGTATTTTTCGCAAGGGAGATGGTGCCCTGAAAATGCCTTCCCTTCCCAAAGATTTGTTTGATGCCAAAATGTCTTCCGAAACCTTCTCAGCATATTAATCCATGCATCTTTGAATCCTTTTCTTGTCTCTACCTGTAAAATACGCCAAAAAAATTTTGGCTCATTTTTGCAACAAATTTTCTCCCTTGGAAAACTTCATTCCTCTCATCGGGTCGGAGGACCCCCTGAAAGCTGCCTTCGAGAAAAAAATACAATACAATTAAAAGCAGTGAAGGGGCCACTGTGATTTGTGCTTTAATAAGTCCTCAACCTTAAAACGACTCAAATCGCAAAACTTGACACAGTCTGAGCCTTGGATAAGACCCATTTCGGGGTATTAGAATGTTTCTGACGGTATACTATGTAAAAAACAAGCAAATTGGCATGAATGGGTTGCCGCTGCATTTTTCCTCTCATAAACAAGAAATTTTCTGTGTCTAGTACCACGAAATCCGTAAATCTCTATTTCAGTTTCGAAATCAGCGCCAATTAGTCTATTGTGAAATACTGTGTGTGTACCTCTATAATAAACTGTGTCGAACTTCACTAAATGATTGCAAGTAGGTGCTCAGTGTGTGATATCCAGCCCTAGCCAAATAAGAGAAGATGCGAGAAAACTGTAGACTAGCGAGTAAATTAAAGTAGAGTCAACTATGGGCCCTAGACGACCGTCCCTAAAGCTAATAGACAAAATGACCGCTAGGTTTTACTGTAGAAAACACAAAGTATTCATACCAGCTTTTGAATAAACATACGAGACTAATAGAGAACACAAAAGGGAGCACAACAACCAGATGCAAAGACCACAAGGGAGGGCGTTACACACTCCCGTACACCTAAACCTTGCCCACGTCTCCTACCCAACAATTAAATCACCCGACCCCAATACTGTTGACACTCCAACTGAACTTAAGCCAACACTTTTTGTTATACTCAGTTCGGCATTAATGGCTGCAATGACGGCAAATCACAAAATTGAGCGAAACAAGCTCAGTTTTGACTTTGAGTCTAAGGTTTGGAGGTTGTGCTACTTTCATACCTAGCTAAAATATGGAAGTTAAAGCAAATTCGATTTTTGAGGTTGTCCAATCGTTGTCTAACCTACGCATTTAAACTCACATATATAGTAACACATTTGTAATGAAGCAAATTCAAAGTAAACCAAAAACGTTAAAATTCAAAGTAAACAGCAAAGTTTATCCAAATTGCAGTAAGATGGTGCAAACAGTTGTAGCTCATTCAGCCTTGAAGTTCAGGAAACAGGCTTTCTGTCCCCTCTTTCTTTCTTCTCCATTTCTCATCTAAACTACTATTTCCGGGGGGGTGGCATCTGACAGCACTTGGGGGCCCCCTGACTGCGACGCTGACGACCGGGAACCCGCAGACTGCGAAACTTGGGGGCGGGTAGCCCCAGACTGTGACCGAGTCACTGGCCCCCCAAAAGTTTTACTTAAATGGCCACCATACGGGGCCTCTGAAGATGTAGACGGGGCTGTGGAGGTAGAAACCCTCAATTGGGACTGAGCCCGCCGTGAACTTGTGGGTGGAGGAGGAATCCGGGAGGGTCCCCCTCGCCCCCTGATCCTCTAACTGTTACCGGTTTCGCTTTAGAATTTTGCCCTTCCCATAATTGTGGGGGGAGATCGGGTACGTAACCTTCTGGTCTTCTGGGAGTCCCCCTCCCAATACCTGGAGCAGTTCCTCCCGGACTAGCGTTGGGGGAGGCACCCCCCCGACCACGACCCCCCGATTTTGCAATATTTTGTTTGGAGGCCATTGGAGTACCTCTATCTAAATCAACCGGTCCGTCGAAATTCGATAAGAGCCCCCAAAGTTGTGCTCTTTGCTTTCCCCGCTTATCGTGTTCCCTTTTCTTCTCAGAAAAAGCTAGAACTTTGGACATCTACCGAAAAATCACGGTCGCCACTATTTGTGAAGTACTGTGTGTGTGTACCTCTATAATAAACTGTGTCGAACTTCACTAAATGATTGCAAGTAGGTGCTCAGTGTGTGATATCCAGCCCTAGCCAAATGAGAGAAGACGCGAGAAAACTGTAGACTAGCGAGTAAATTAAAGTAGAGTCAACTATGGGCCCTAGACGACCGTCCCTAAAGCTAATAGACAAAATGACCGCTAGGTTTTACTGTAGAAAACACAAAGTATTCATACCAGCTTTTGAATAAACATACGAGACTAATAGAGAACACAAAAGGGAGCACAACAACCAGATGCAAAGAGCACAAGGGAGGGCGTTACCTACTCCCGTACACCTAAACCTTGCCCACGTCTCCTACCCAACTATTAAATCACCCGACCCCAATACTGTTGACACTCCAATTGAACTTAAGCCTACACTTTCTCTCTCTTTTATACACTTTGTGCTAGTGGGGTTGCTAGCCCAAAAAGAAATCATCTTTATCATTCATGTATAGAACAAATGTCAAAATAGCTCAAAGTTGTACAATTTCATCAAATAGAATACACTTTACGCTACGCATATGAAGATAGCACCACATGTACTTTTCAATGCTGCGCTGCTGCGCAGCCAGCTACTAGTGCCCTAATGGATAATATCCCACAAAATACCCCCTCTTTTCCGCCGCCGGCCCCCCGCGCGGCGATCAATACGGGTGCCACAAAGAGTTAGACAATGGTATAACTGGATTACATTAGTTTTGGGATCCCAAGTAGTAGTTTTAGAGATAAAACAGACTGTTAGACCTAGCTAAGCCAAACGACCCCCACTGCCTGCGAACTACGCGGCTTACAGACGAGTCCGGACTAACACTTCGGACTGACACTGGGTAAAACTGTGTCGGCTGTGACCGAAACTAAACACGAAACCAACTTAGACAAACGAGACAAACATACGAAACAAACGACTAAACGAAACTACTGACGACTTTTGAAAGACAACTACACAAACTTTGAAACAACCACACAATAAACACCCGTAGAGGCCCCACACAGAAGGCCGAACGGACAGAAAAGACAGGATACAACGGGGACACTGCCCACTAGGAACCCTTCCCACGATCAACCCATACCATACTCAAAACCCAAACAAAAATCCCCACATAAAACCTCAAATAGAAATCCCATAGAAAGACATAACAAATATAACAAGCCCTAGCGGTTTATTATGCATGTAGAGTAATGTAAACAAAAATCAGTAAACGAGAAAAATTATCAGAAGGCAAACGTATTAAGGCAGGATTAAAAAATGGCAAAACATGGCCAACACTAAAAAGAAAACTTAGCTACCAAAACAATGCTACCACAACAACTGAGGGGTCGCCCATGTCAAAAGACCAAATTGGAGAAAAAACTGGAAAAGGTCCCCTCCCGAAACAACAATAAAAGACATAACCCCCCACTTGTGATATACAAAATGGAATGAAGATTCACAACAAAATACATCAATGGGAGAAACCAAGCGTCCAAGGCGTGCACAAGAAAACCACAACTTCATAATGGGAGCAATAGGACAATTCTAGCTGACACCGGGAACAAACCCGACCAGAGAAAAAGTCCAAATAGAAGAAACCAGACCAGACAAAAGGTCGGACCAGACGATACAAGCGGCTAAAGTTAGCCACACCCAAAATTCACCCACCAAAATAAGTCAAAGATGACCAGGCCAAAGAATAAAAAATTGGCCAACCCGACAAAAGGGCCATAGAAGAAATAGCAGGATTACAATCAAGACCCAGTAGACAGTCAGACAGGGCCCCAAAAGACATCACAGGCCATGACTAGTGGCCCAAGCCAAAGATGGAAAAACAGGTTCCAAAGACAACACAGAAGACCGAGTACCAGCCCATAAGGCGATGGAGGCACGTAGAGCCACCTCCGAATCCGGTCAAAATCGGTTCACTTACTGGCCCCAACAAAGTCAATTCATCGTCTGGTATTCAAAATCGCTGGCCACTGAGCACCGGCCACTAAGGTCTGGCTTAAAGCCCAGATAATCCAAAACAGGAAAAACGTGGTCCAACTCCCGTTCAGCATCCGTCGTGGGGCACGCCTGGCGCAAAAGTGGGGGTATAGGGACCAGTTACAACAAGAATACCATCACCTAAACACAAACAAAAATTAAAGTAGTAAACAAAGCACAGTAATTAAAGACTCAATCAAAATGCCATGAAATAAATGTAAAAACAAACAAGGTACATCACAGAGACCCTCAACTGTGGCATGACCGCAGCGGTGTGAGTACCCCAAAAGTGACCCAGTCTTAGGTAACAACCTTTGGAGATCCACACCACAGCGAAAACCTAAAAATAAAACCATAAGGTACTAGTCAAGTGTAAATACATAGGAAACAAGGGTCTGGGGGAGACGGGCCACTCCGTGTCCCAGTCTTAGGTCAACAAAGCAATTCGCCCACCCCAGGACCCCTTCAGACCGTAAGATAGATAAGTAGAAACACGTAGAATAGTAGATGTGCCCGAGCGAACGAAAAAACGAGACGAAAATTCAACAGAACAGAAGAAGAAATTTCCAAAATAAAAATTAATCGAAGAAAGAGACCCCTAAGGTCAGCGTGGAAAGACTGAATTATCACGAAAATATAAACAAAATTTTTTGAGGATCAGCTCGGGCACTAAAGAAATTTTCAGAAAATTTTCCATATACACGGGGTTGCAGAACAACAACAACGCACAACAACGCCCCCTACACATTTTCGGCCTCAACCGCCATGACCTCCTGTTCCTGGTGGTTCGCTCGCATTGCCGTGACCAAATCTGGCAGGTCAGAGAACAATTCGCTGCGTAAGACCATGTGGAGCTTGCCCATCCAATTTTGGTGGGGAGCCACAGGGGTCGGATTTAGACACGTCAAACGCGTATAATCCTGTGGCCCCATGTGGCTAAGCATAGCCCTTGTCTTGCCGACCCCCCAATACTCGTTTTGAGAGTCCTCGACAATGAGTCGGCCCCCCGTCGCCGCTAGCCACTTGCGATACGATGGACAAACCTGGGCCTTCGCTCGGATGACATCAAGCATAACAAATGCCCGAACATGGATTTTAGGATGTTCCCAAAAGCGGCGAAACGGAACTGACTAATGGAACCAGCCCCTTGTATAATGCTTCGACCCCTGCATGGCTTGAAACGGGCAACCCCGCGAAGCCAGATATCGAGCCGGCTCAGGCAAACAGAACCAGTAATCGGTCTTACGATGATGGTAACCGCCCTCCGAAAAGCGGTGTTCGTAGCCATAGATCTTCAAATACGGACGGTAACCCTGCTCACCCGTGTCCGGACTGCGGTGCATGTTAGAAGCCACCATGTGTTCACCAAAAAATGGGACCACCCCACCGCAATCATCAACCCACCATCAACCTGGTCGGGTTGCATGGCTTCGTGGGCAAGCGACTCTTCTATAACCACCTTAACCTTCTTTTCTAGAAATTTTGATTTCTTAGTCCAAGTCTCTGCCATTTGACGCAGAGACAGAAACCCAAACCCTGTTGTCCCGTTTCCACAACAGCTGAAATACCAGAGGTCGTAGTAGGTCCATATATTATATAACCCGAACTTACTGATGGTAATCCCGAACTTGTTGCAAGAAGGCCCGAACTTTTTTGGGGGGGGGTCCCGAGCTTATCGGAGCGAACCCCGAACTTATCGCGACAGAGCCCGAGCTTATCGGGACAGAGCCCGAACTTATCGGGACAGAGCCCGAACTTATCGTAGCAGGCAAAACTGGAGAACTCACAGATCCTAAAAGTTCCGAGGGCTCCTCCAAAGTTACCAACACAGTTGATGGAGACGCCTGCTGGTCGGAATCTTTCAAAAGAAACGCTTGATCTGCCGTAGAGGGCGTTGTATCCACAAGACTTGTTGGAGAATCCTCCTGTTGAGATAATAAAGCATGGTGCTGTCGAGTAATCGACCTGGATGCAGCTGAACTAGAAAAATCGCCGCGCCCCATAGCGCAAATCAGCTAGTGACGGAGAAGGCTGCAGACCCCGACAAGGAGCTGCCTTGCACAACTGCGTTGGATAGTAAAATTTCCTCCTGATACCAAGACAAAGGGATATCCACGCGCGTACTCACCGGCGGAGGAATCCGCTGTTTATTCTTATTGCGCCATGGATAAGGGCTCATAGAATCGACTGGAGACCACTGCTGCATAGGGTGGTCTGAAAGACGCGCAACGACCTGACGCCCCAGATACGCAAGATCTGTGGCGGAATGGCGGGCATCTATGCCCAAAGCCCCTAACAAGCGCCGGACATCGGCCAGAGGATTCAGACCAAAAGGAGGATAGGAGATGTTATAGAAAAGCGGGGCCAATGAATACTGAAAGTAATCCCAAGACGGGCACTGAAAAAAGAGAACATAAGCTGGGATCAAATAGACACCCAATGAAATAGGTTCCTGTTTCGGATTCGTAGGATTAACCTGATCAATTTGCGAACGAAACAAATGCAACTTTTCCGGGTAAGGAATAGCAATTTGAATCAAGGACAGGGTGCGGTGGGGAGGAAGCCCCAAAAAGCTCTGGCCGATGTCCCTTCCAGATCCCATGCCAAAAAACCCGCTTTTTGCGCAGCTTCAACCCGGATAGGAACGGACCGGATCAGTTGTTCAATTGGCGTAACTACTGTAGTAGCCCTGGCTAAAGGGTGAGAAAAACCCGTTTTCTGCGAAGCATGACGAATATAGGCCGAGTACTGCGACTGATCAATTTGATCCCGAAAAGTGAAAAATTCTGGGGGTTTATCTGACAAAGTTTCTAACTGCGTACGTGCTGATGGCACAGAACGCTTTAGAGCGTCAGAGTCGCTTTTAGAAGCTTTATGAGATATTAGGTTTTTCAAAATTTCAAAGAAACACGGAAGATTAGAATTCGATTTAGCTTCAAAAGAACATCCGAACTTTTGAATACGTACACAAGATAAATTTTTGCCGCAAGTTTTACATGAAACAAGACTAAAGAGAATCTAAAAATAAAATCATATGACTAAGAAAAACACAACCTGAAAGAGAGGCAACCCAATGAATTTCGTTCCCCTAAAGCAGAAACAGGAAAGCCAACCCCAAAGGCACCAACCAGAAGAACCCAAGGAAAACCTAAACAGTAAGTGCAAACATGGAGCACGAACAGTGAAAAGACGGAAAAACCTCCAAAAGTGAGTACATATATGGATGAGTGCCATGAGCGCTGTTGTGTGCTGTAGTGAAATAACCCTCGTATATATATAGAAGAAAAGCAAAATACAAAGGTAATGGAATAATAGTCAAAGAAAACTTTAGATACATGAAAAAACAGCAGAAAAATTTCCATAAAAGAAAAATATTTTCGTTCCAAAACTCAGAAAAGTAAGAAACTTCGAATATACGAAAAAAGGAACCAAAAACCAAAAGAATTTAGTTGAAATCAGAACCTGTGGCCACCTGAAATAAAAATTATATTCTGTAAAGCAAGGCAAAAATGTAGGATTATGAAAAGAACTTGGGAAATAAGGAGTAGGAGGCGAAAAATAATGAGAATATGGATCATAATGAACTGTAATAGACAAAGGATACCATACCCAAAAACACCCGTAAATGGAGGCTGCCCGTAGGGGTTAGCCAAATCCTTTTTCGTTAGCGGTGACAATGGCCGTTTCTCAAAAGGCTCAGGATTTCTTTCTGGAAAAGCCAGACAAAAACGTTCTCTAGTGCGCTGGCTCCGGATCCAAACCAAATAAGGGTAAACAGGAAGCGTGCTACCCGGCTGGACAAGCTAGGCAATTATAGGATCAAAATGAGACATAGTGGTAGGAATAAGAAAACGAACCGTTTTTGGTGAAAGACTTTCTGAAACTTTGGGATCAAGAAATTCACCCTGACTGGCTGAGAAATTCAAATTCTGTAAAGTTTCAATAGTTTAAGAATCGGGGGGAGGTGAAGAGGGGGGCGGAGGGGGGAGAGTGCAACCCCACCCGACATGACCCCATTTGAGGAACGCCAAAACCCTCGGCCAAATGATCATGCTGCGCCATCTGCTGCAATTGTTCAGGAGAAACCTATTGCACTCGTGGAGGAGAATGTGCTGAACCCCCACGAGTAGCAACAATGCGAAAATGCTGAGAGACGAACTCTAATTTATCTGCTAAAGAAGCATTATCCAAATTTTTACGGTTAGACATGATTATTCAAGAAAAGAATTCTACAGGTGGCCACACGATTTTTATCGAAAGAAAAGATCTAATCAAGGAAAAGAGATTCTGAGAAAGGAAAAACACATAAACAGACCAAAATCAGAAACTAGAACCTAAAGTATGAAAAAACTGACCGAAAAATCCTGAAAATAAGCTTAAAGGGACAATGCCCACCACCACAATTCAGATATAAACCTAAACATGAAGAAAACATAGATATGCCTAAAACCATTATATACGTATAAACCCTAAAATTGTAAAAATTAACAAATTACAACAAAACGAGATCAGTAGTGTGAGATACATACATACTACAGTTGAGGGGAAAATAAAATAGAGGTTACTGGTCGGGTGTCAATTTCATCAGAAACGGTTTGAATCTATTCACATGAACAGTTTCAGGAGGGGCGTCTAACCTGAGAGTAGATTGAATTTGACAGTTGGCAGGAGAAATAACTTTAAGGACCCGGAAAGGCCCCTCAAAAGCCGGAAGGTATATGCGGCTTGCCCCCTTCGGAATATTTGCTCGAGAAACGTCTTTCCAAACCATCATACCTTCTTTGTACTCAATAGGTTTACCCTTAGAATCATATTTTTCCTTGCGTTTTTTCTGGACCTGTGTACGTACATACGTATATTCCGAAATAGTGCCCCGAAAAAGGTCAGGCAATGGAATACGTACATGCCCGTGTTCGCCCGGATATACTGACGTGGATAGATAGGAATAATGCCTGTTGTTGTCCAAAGTTTGAGGCAGACTTGTATGAGATGTAGAAAAAGTTTGTACAGAAGTCACAAGATCGGGATGAGAAAAGCTCGGGATGACAAGTTCGGGATGACTTAGACTTGAAAAAATAAGTTCGGGGTGGTCCCGTGACGGAGGTTCAGCAGCTGGCCCGGTCGCACCCAGGCGCAAGCAGAGCTGCCAACGAAGGCGACTCCAGGAGGGCGGGGTCAACCCCCCACACCTCCTGAGGCCAACCTTCCCCCCATACAAGACCAAATTTAGAAAAGGGAGGAGCCAAAAGAGTTTCTGACTCCTCCCGTAGCCGAAAAACCGGCTGGTCCTCCACCCAAACTTTAACTTCATCTGAAAAAGCTAAAGAAATTAGAGGTAAACCCAAACTATGCCCTTCTTTAATGGAGGAAAGGTCCTTACCCTGTAAAAGACACGATTTCAAAACTTTCTCCCCACCGTCTCCCAAGCTCGAGTCACTCACAAAGGGGGGTCAGAGGGTCCTGGTGGAGCTGTTACCTCTTTTTGTGCAGATTTCACCTCTGGAAGTTCATCTTGGTCCTCACAAGCCTCTACCGGAAGAATTTCAGCCATAGAACTTTTTACTGCCTTTACCCCCTCTTTTTGGGGTAGGTTCACACCTACCCCCTCTTTTTGGGGTAGACTCAGGGCTACCCCCTCTTTTTGAGGTAGATCCTCCGTTGGCCAAAAGACAAGAGAAAAAACACTATCATCTTCAAAAGCTGAATCAGTTGCCAACTTATACACGTAAGAGCTGAGGCGACGTGAGGGGGAGGGATACCCAAATTATCGTCGACTGCAAAAACCATATCATTGATATAAGGGTCCTGAGAGACACGAGCTTGAGAGACCACTAGAGGTTTCGAAAAGTTTGGACCGTCAGAAGCATAGTCTAAAGTGGGGATCACAGACCCCACTACAGTAGATCGTGAAATTGAAATGGGAGAATTTGTATGATTGACCAGTAAAAATTCGAAAAAATGATCTTGTACTTCCACTACCCCAGCGTAGGGCAAAACTTTGTTATCATCGATGAAAGGATCAAACGGCTCGAAAAAATATAGAGGATCAGCGAGGGTAGAGGAGATACGGGCCTTTGCCCATTTCTCCGTGGACGGTGGAATTTGCACGTCAATAGCCAAGACCACGGCAAAAGCCATTGCATCACCCAAGTCCCATTCGACCCGGATTTCCTCAGGGGTGAGCATTTTGAGCTTCAACCCATTCATACTAACACGATTTTCAGAAAAAAATAATATCCCAACTATAAGCTTTCAAAAAATCAGTTCCAAGTAAAATGTCACGATAAAATTGCGGGGCTAGATGAAAATGCCACCCAAATTGGATTCCGCCCACTTCAAAAGGGATATAAACTTTTCCTTCGATACGTAGTGGAGTATCCCACGAAGTTCTAGCCCTAATAGCATCTGGGAATTGAACCACAATATCTGCTCCCGCTCTCAACAGCCGATCTAGACCTCCCTGACTAATAATTGAAATAGAAGCACCCGAATCTACAATGGCCATCAAGTATTGGCCCTTAATGTTGATCATAAGTGCCGGTGTGTTGTCCCCAGCAGCTAAAACGGCTTCAGATTACAAATCAGAAATAGAATCGGGCACGACCACCAAGGAATGTAGGGTTTTTTCCGGAGCCGCCACACCCCCTGGGGCAGGTCTGGATGGTGGATCAGCCGCACACCCAGACGCGCCCCCACTGGTTCCAGTCCCAGAGGCCGCGTCAACCACCGCACCCTGAGACTGAGACACAGCGAGTCCCGCAGTCTGTTCCAACGTCGTCACAGTCGGTGAGAGGGAATCCCCGTTCAGAAAGAGCAGAGAGGGAGGGTCAGAGCCCTCCTCCACGGGTTGGATCACCTCATCAGTTTCAGGCACAGTCACTTCACAGCCCAAAATACCTTCCCGTTCGAGCCTCTCTGGCCACGCATCCGCAATGGCATGGCCCAAATCAAAAATTTGTTTCTTCAAAACCTCAGTAAACTTTTTCGTATGATTATACGTATGCATGTGAATAGCCGCTAACGTTTGACTGAATCATAGAAAAAGACTGAACGATTTTGTCGGGAATCGTATCTACGGAAGAACCTACCCCAAATACGTGTGGCTCCGAAGGCTCTATGTTCGGTCTCAACATAGCCTATGAGATGATCAACCCCCTGTTGTTGAGCCGAAACGCGGGGAGGAGGGGTGCCCCCCTGTGGATTTGCAGCGTTCTGGTCCGATGCTCTAACAAAATGTTGCGCCAGCGGTGCCGCTAAAGGTTGTGTAGTAACACCCCGAACCGAAGGTGCTGGAGCCGGGGCCAAAGGCGCCGGTAAAGCAGGCACGGCTGCACCAGGCAAAACAGCTAGACCCGTATTCTGAACTGGCGGAGCCTCCCATTGTGGACCATAGCCATGCTGACCCGAAGAAGGTTGTGGAGCGGGCAAAGCTATAGGGACCGGAGCAGATTGTAAAGCTGGATAAACGGGCTGTTGTGCACAAAACTGCGGGTAGACTGGTACGTACTGCGTAACTCCAGCTACCTGTTCCCGGGGAAGGGGTCGAACCCTCCAACCTGCCGGGGCCAGCTGAGGATATTTGTCCCAACAATTATTAGGGTCATGGCCTCTTCTGCCACAATGGAGGCACTTATCCTTACGCCTACCCTCAAACCTAGGCCGTGCGTCCTTGCCTTTTTCCCATAATACCCGAAAATCCTGTAGTTCCTTACGAAGTTGTTCCAACGGGTCATTAGGGGTCCCACCCGATTCTGCTCTCTCCGAAGATGCCACATGATAGATTGGGGGTTATACGACAATGCATCCCCTGGGGTGGAGCGAGGGGTCCGGGCGTCGAGTTTGTCAATCACCCGCAAAATGTCTTCCATAGACGGTTCCCCATACGCCCCCAAGGGAACAAGCGACGCCGCGTATTTGGCATTTGCCCCGGCATAGACCTGCTGGACACAGTGCTTCTCCCGGTCACCCGGGTCACTCCAGATATCCAGCGCCAACGCTTGCAATTCTGAGATATACTTACGTATATGTTCTCCGGGTCGTTGGAGACGATTAACAAAAGCTGTATATTTTTGTTGGTAAGACAACTGCGGTTTAGGAAATTGAGTCTTCAAAAGTTTCAAAATGTTGTCATACGAATCGATCATAGAAAGACCCGCCCGGGAGGCGTAAATTTGAGCCTTACCCGCCAATTTACTATATAGAAGACGAGGCCACTGGTCTTTGGGAATTTGGTACGTCTCCACTGCCGACTCAAATTGTGGAAGCCAGTCTTCAACGTAAACTAATTCTGGGTCAAACCGCGGAACGTCCCGGAGAATTTCTATATACGTACGAAAAAGGCGCGGATCGTGGCCTGAAACTGAAGCATCTGTGGCCACCATGGTCGCCGGAGTTGGGTGACGGACAGGCGTCGCTCGCTCCTCCTTGTTGGAAAAAACCCCCTTTTGACTGACTTGCTGTACAGAAAAACCCGGGGGGGCGCCCCCCCCTATCTGGCGGAGGAGGCAGGTCGGAAGCCACCCTTGAATTTCCCAGTACAAAATCTGACGTTTGGACATTCTGTGGACTGGTTTCCACCGTCTGATGTGCGGCTGGTGCTACCGTACCAGTAACTGCTTGGTTAGGTACCGGTACGTACGTATGAGCCGCCGGCTGTAAGACAGTAGAAGTGCCGTTAGGAAGCTGCGCCGGAGAATTATATACGTATACTGGATTTCCATACATATCAACGGCATAATAGCCGGACTGTGCTGAAGACGGCACAGGTTGTAGAATTTGAGGAGTATACGTATATAACGGCTGCTGAACCGGGGATTGTGATTGAGAAAAATCCGGCATAACAGATGACATTTGTGACGGTTGCTGAACGGTTAGAGCGGCCTGTACTTGACCAGACGGAGAAGCACGCTGAAACGTACCCTGTAGCGCAGACGGTGGACACCAGACATGCCCTGAATTTTGACCAAAATTGGGTGACCCTCCCTGAGCCCCATTTAAAAGACTAGGGACCCCCAAAGTGGGTTGCCCCACCTGTCCCCGGGACGACGAAACCGAATTGTGCCCTTGATCCGGCATAAAATTAGACGTACTTTGCGACTGAAATTGGCACTTGGGCGCAGAAGATTCAGGTCGTCCCTGGGGAGAAGGAACGGACGTCCCCCGATTCTGATCATGTACACCCAACCCTCTGTCAGGTTCTTCTGCAATGCTATCCTGGGCCTGGGGAGGGGCCACAGCTGCAGACTTCCCGGAAATTGGGGGGGATTGCCTAGGCAACTGGATCAGATCATTTCCAGAATTTTGGTTCGAAACAGGTTCCGGATCATTTTCCCCCGAACTTTTCTCACCCAAACTTTTCGAACTTTTTCCCCCCAAAAGTTCCGAAACTGTGACTGGCGCCAAACCGAGGTCTTTCCGCCTGTAATCCAAATAATTCTGCATTAGCTGACAAAAGTTGCTCATCTGGCGAGTCTGAGTCGTCAATTTCAACAGAATCGTCAAAGGCGTCAAATTTTGGGCCGGGAGTGTGCATTTGCCCCTCCTGAGGCGGATCTGAAGTCCGCAGCAATTCTGGCCCCCAGACAAAGATTTAACCGTAGTTTCCTCCCCCGAAACTACTATTTCCGTGGGGGGGGGTGGCATCTGACAGCACTTGGGGGCCCCCTGACTGCGACGCTGACGACCGGGAACCTGCAGACTGCGAAACTTGGGGGCGGGTAGCCCCAGACTGTGACCGAGTCACTGGCCCCCCAAAAGTTTTACTTAAATGGCCACCATACGGGGCCTCTGAAGATGTAGACGGGGCTGTGGAGGTAGAAACCCCCAATTGGGACTGAGCCCGCCGTGAACTTGTGGGTGGAGGAGGAATCCGGGAGGGCCCCCCTCGCCCCCCTGATCCTTTGTTACCGGTTTCGCTTTAGAATTTTGCCCTTCCCATAATTGTGGGGGGAGATCGGGTACGTAAACTTCTGGTCTTCTGGGAGTCCCCCTCCCAATACCTGGAGCAGTTCCTCCCGGACTAGCGTTGGGGGAGGCACCCCCCCCGACCACGACCCCCCGATTTTGCAATATTTTGTTTGGAGGCCATTGGAGTACCTCTATCTAAATCAACCGGTCCGTCGAAATTCGATAAGAGCCCCCAAAGTTGTGCTCTTTGCTTTCCCCGCTTATCGTGTTCCCTTTTCTTCTCAGAAAAAGCTAGAACTTTGGACATCTACCGAAAAATCACGGTCGCCACTATTTGTGAAGTACTGTGTGTGTACCTCTATAATAAACTGTGTCGAACTTCACTAAATGATTGCAAGTAGGTGCTCAGTGTGTGATATCCAGCCCTAGCCAAATGAGAGAAGACGCGAGAAAACTGTAGACTAGCGAGTAAATTAAAGTAGAGTCAACTATGGGCCCTAGACGACCGTCCCTAAAGCTAATAGACAAAATGACCGCTAGGTTTTACTGTAGAAAACACAAAGTATTCATACCAGCTTTTGAATAAACATACGAGACTAATAGAGAACACAAAAGGGAGCACAACAACCAGATGCAAAGAGCACAAGGGAGGGCGTTACCTACTCCCGTACACCTAAACCTTGCCCACGTCTCCTACCCAACTATTAAATCACCCGACCCCAATACTGTTGACACTCCAACTGAACTTAAGCCTACACTTTCTCTCTCTTTTATACACTTTGTGCTAGTGGGGTTGCTAGCCCAAAAAGAAATCATCTTTATCATTCATGAATAGAACAAATGTCAAAATAGCTCAAAGTTGTACAATTTCATCAAATAGAATACACTTTACGCTACGCATATGAAGATAGCACCACATGTACTTTTCAATGCTGCGCTGCTGCGCAGCCAGCTACTAGTGCCCTAATGGATAATATCCCACACTATGACCAACTTTTGAGAAAAATCGGAGACAAAGAATTTTATGGTCCAAAATCCGGGTTTTCGGGAATTCCCGGATTTTCAGCTTATCGGCCATAACTTTCGCTTGGCGCATTTCCGGAAAATGTCGAAGAAGGAATGTTGTTCAGCTCGACGAGCTCTTTCATATGAGCCCCATGTCGACCCCTTTCGGAAATATTTTTAAAATCCGGAACTATCCGGGTCCAATATCTCGAAATCCGTAAAATTTCCGGAAGTTTCGGTTTCAGTTTTGAAATTAGCGTGGTCGAATTATCCTATGACAAACTTTTAAGCAAAATCAGAGAAAAAATTTTACCCTTTCCCTTGGTCTCCCCTTACCATTCTAAAAAATTCCGGGATTCGCCATTCCCGGAATCCCGGAAGTACCGAACTGCCCGCGCTTCTGAGAGCACTTTACGTCACCCCCAACTCCCCCTGAAAATTTCGGCCGGATCGGTCCAGCCAATCAGAAGTTAGAGGTGGGACAACATCGGCAAGAAATAAATAGTAGGAAATTTGTGAAAAAGCGGCAACCCAAAAACGAAATCTGAGTAATTACAGTTATGAATCTATACAACTGGCACCAGGACGTGAGATTTTTAGGATGCTCCCATATTCTGATATTTTGACAAATATTCATATTCTGACCGTTTCTGCAGGGACCATGGAGCTCAACTTCGGCACAGTTTGCGCTCTATATAAGTTTAATTACTGCGCCAATCGCCAAATAGGAGCTTCCTGGTTGATATGGTGCGGGAGGCGGCGAAGATTTTGTATTCAGTTGAGCGAATGGTCAAAATATGCAAAATAGGTCAACTTCGAAGGGCTGCTGTGGGGAATTTGAGAATTATATATACTTCTTAGAGGTGTCTGCTTCTCTCCCCTTTATTTCCAATGTCACCAACTTCAACGGACAAATTAATGTGGCACAGTGCTGTCAACATTTTGATAGCGTTATTGGGAACATCGCAACTTACGAACTTACGAATAAACGGTCCATCTACGCAAAGGGCATGATACTTCACACTTTCCTCGGCACTTAGGCAAAGCAATATCTACGTAACACATATACAAGTACATATATAT
>JASAND010011746.1:0-116296 GCA_030248195.1 Trissonchulus latispiculum
AAGAATCCGCTTTGCCGCAGTGGGGCGGCTTGGTGCAGAAGACAGATTCCCTGCCATCTGCCGACCAAATGGATTCAACACCGAGGTTGTCCTCCGGAAGAAGCATACGGCTACCTTTCCCCTGGATCGTGCCGGGTTTTTGACAGGAGGGCCTGGTAAACCGGCCTACAGGGCCCTCCTTCTGCTGTGCGCCGGTGATATTGAGCCCAACCAGGGCCCTATTCCTTCCAAACCCCGCTGGCCCTGCTCGGTCTGTGGCCGAGGTGTCGGCTATTCGGACTATTCACTGAAGTGCACCTGCTGTGGTTCGTGGGTTCATGCCAGGGACTGTGCTCAGATCCGGGTGGCTGACCTAAACCGCATGACCACGCCTGAACTCAACAGCTACCGCTGCCCTCCCTGTAATCCTCCATCCCAGAGGCCATCGCTGGCCCGGCAACCGGCTGCCTCCCCTCCCGCTCAGGGGCCATTGCCGGCCCGGCGGCCAGCAGGATCTCAACCAAACCCCCGACCGCCCCTGCCTCCACCTGCTGACATCCCTAGCGCCTCCCAAGCCCTGCCAGCCCCTGCTAGGGTCAGGCAGGACCTGACCTGGAAACTGACTGATGGCCACCCACTACCCCCCAAACCGAGAGACAGTTTAAGGATTCTTCAGTGGAATGTGGGGGCAGTCAACCGGAAACGAACTGTCCTAGAGAAACTCATAAGGGACTGTAAGGTCGACCTGGTGCTTATCCAGGAAACCTGGCTGAAGCCTGGTGAGAAGATCTCAATCCCAGGCTTCGACGAAATCAATGCCTATAGGCGTATGGGAAGGCAAGCGGGTAATGCCATTGGCGGCGGAGTGGCAACCCTAATCAGGCATGGCATCGGATACGCTGTGGACGACAGAACCCACCTAGCCCCAAATGATCTCTGTTCAGACTCAACGACTGTCCACCTTCAGCTGAAATCAGGCCCTTTCACAATAGTCAACCTCTATGTCCCGCCCATTCTCAACGATGGCCAAGACCAGCGAGTACAAAATTTCGATCCTTGCTTCCTGCCCACCACGAACAGGACTGTCATATGTGGTGATCTAAATGGCCATAGTCCCATCTGGGACCCTTGGCAGCCCCAAAATGACATCGGGGACTCAGTAGCCAACTGGTTGTCCGTCAGCCCATTGCTGTTGGGAAACGAGGTTACCCCAACACGCATCAATCCCCAGACTGGAGGAAAGTCCAGTCCTGATATCACCCTACTCCACCGATGCTGGGACAGGAAGTATTCCTGGCACACCGTTGACGCCCCTACCTCCGACCACTACCCGATTCTCTGTGATCTCAAACTAGTCACTGCACCATCCTACCCGGCCCCAAAGCGCTACTACTGCTACAGTAAAGCGCGGTGGACTGATTTTCGAGATATTATTGAAGACCGAATCAGCCACTCTAAACCTGCCCGACCTACCATCCATAGCCTGAACAGGTGGCTGTCCGGGCTCATCCGGGAAGCGGCTACGCAGACTATTCCCAGAAATCGTAGAAGAAACCCGAAGGCTTGGTGGTCAGAGTCCCTATCACACCTTGTGCGGGAAGCCAGAGATCGGAAGCGTGCATTCCTTTCCACAGCGACTGAAGCCGACCGAATAGCCTGGATTGCAGCGGAGAGGCAACTGAGGAATTCTATTGTGGAAGCGAAGCGATGCAGCTGGCGTGAATACGTCGCAACACTGGACCTCCGAAGTGACCCTTCAAAAGTGATGCGAACTATTAAATCGATCAGCGGCAGTTCTGACAAAGGAAACTCTGGCCAGGCTCTCAGACGGGGTGGAAAACTGCTATCATCAGACAGTGCCAAGGCAAAAGGATTCGTTCAAGAATACGCCTCAGTCAGCCACCTCAAGGAAACGAAGGACGATCGCAAAATCATCCGGGCCAACCATAATTCCCTGAAGACTGGATGTCACTGTGAAGACCCTTTCTGTCAGCCATTCACTACCACGGAGCTGAAGGCAGCTCTGGCAGAAATGAAACTGAAGAAAGCTGAAGGCCTAGACGGAATATCAAATGAAATGCTTCGCCATCTGGGACCGCACGGCCAAGACTGCCTACTGGAAATTTTCAACCTGTCATGGTCCAGTGGAGAAACACCCAGTGCCTGGAAGAGAGCGAAAATAATCCCGATATTGAAAAAAGGGAAACCGGCGGACGATGTGGCCTCCTATCGCCCTGTCAGCTTAACCAGTTGCATTGCTAAGCTGTTCGAGAAGATGGTGAAGGCTAGGCTGATGCACTGGTTGGAGGAGAATAAGACGCTGGATGATAGGCAGGCTGGATTCCGCCCGCTCCGCTCAACTGAAGACCAGATAATCCGCCTGATCCAGTCCATCACTGACGGTTTTGCCGCAAAACGCCCGCCTAAGCGGACTCTGCTCGTGCTGATCGACTTCAAGAGAGCATTTGACACCGTCTGGAAAGCGGGTTTGGTCCGGAAAATGATCGATATGGGCCTTCCCATATGCTTCGTCAGATGGACCAAGAATCTGCTATCAGACAGGCTGGGAAAGGTGGAATTCGACGGTAGCACTGGTCCGTACAGGAAATTCCATCACGGAGTCCCCCAGGGCAGCTGCCTATCGCCCACTCTGTTCCTCCTTTTCATCAACGACATCCTGGACAACCTGCCACCCGGTGTGCAGGCATCTCTATTTGCCGACGACCTGGCTCTATGGGTACAGGATTCAAACCTGGCCTCAGCGGAACGGCTCATGCAGGACGCCTTGAACTCCATCCATCAGTGGTCAGAAAAATGGAAACTCACCATAAATGCTTCCAAGTGCGAAGCCTCCTTCTTCACCACCTGGAATAAAGAAGCTAACTACCGGCCCAATCTTTCGATCGGAGCGGAGAACATCCCTTTTCAAGCCAACCCTGTCTTCCTCGGGGTGACCTTCGACAGACTCCTCAACTTTGGTCCTCATGTTGCCAAGCTGAAATCAAAGGCTTGGCCAAGGCTGAGGGTTCTGTCGGCTGTTGCGTCCACTGACTGGGGATGCGCAAAGGAAGATCTCAGACTGCTGTACCTGACCTTCATCAGGTCAGCAATTGAATATTGTGGAGGAGGATGGATGTATTGCGCCGCTGAAACCCATATCAATACTCTGGAAGTTATCCAAAATATGGCCGCCCGTACCGTTACCGGCTGCCTGCGGGCAGCACCAGTGGAACTACTGCTGCTGGAGGCAAATCTTATTCCCTGGTCCCTTAGGCGGCAGCAGCTGACGGCTGTGGCATATGAGAAATCTATGCGGCTCCCACAGGCAAACCCAAGGCGAACCTCATGCGACCAACCTGCTGCCAACCAACGATCCCTGAAGAGCCAGCCGTCCTGGCGAGATGCGGGCCGCACGATCTCCAGGCAATGCGGACTTGCAGATTGCACCAGAGATCCCCTCCTGCCATCCACCATCATCAGGCCGTCCGACAAGCTGCTGGTGGACGAAGCTTATCCGCAGCTACTTGTGCCTGTCCGGAAAACCGACCCAGTCCCAGTGAAGTTAGCTGCTACAAATGCAGCACTCGCAGCACATCCGGAGCCGTCTCTCATGTCTCTCATCATTTGGACGGATGGAGCCGCGGCCGGCGGAGTGGAAAATGGAGGCAGTGGAATCTACGTAACTACTGGCGACGGCGACGAAGTAGCGAAGCTGAGCCATCCTGCTGGTAAGTTCTGCTCCAGCTTCAGAGCGGAACTTACCGCAATCTGCAAGGCTCTGGACTGGGTCCGGGAAAACAGCGGCACCTTACCAGCACCTTCTACCATCATTATCTGCACAGATTCGCAGTCTGCTGTAAGGTTGCTCAAGAGAGGTCTCCGGGCAAACTTCAGCCAACTGCTAAGGGAAGTGCACATCAACCTAAAGGCCCTATCCCACCACCACCTCATCTTCCAATGGGTGCCGGGTCATTCTGAAGTCCCGGGTAATGAAATCGCAGACGCCCTTGCTGGCCAAGGGTGTTTCCTCCCACAGCAACAGCCACCAATCGACTTCCAAACCGCCAGATCAGTGATCAGAAGACATTTTGACTGTAAATGGAGAGGAGGCTTAGCCCATCCTCGGGGAAAACAAATCTACGGAGACTTCGGCCCTGTCCCTGCTTCAAACGAGGCAGGCTTAACCCGAAAGGACAGATCCCTGCTTAGCCAACTACGTACCGGAAAATGCCTGCTCCTCCAATCTGTCAAACACACCTTCGACCCGATAGCCTACCCTAGCCCAGCATGCCCCCATTGCCAGTCCGGGGAGGATGAGGATCTGGAGCACCTTATTCTACGGTGCCCCAGGCACACCAGACCACGGTTTCTCCATCTTGGTCCAAACCCAAATCTTTCCTGCCTACGGGAATTCCCGGTAGCCGTTCTATGCTTCCTCCGCGACAGTGGGCTTCTGGCCCGCCGTATATAGGCCCTGCCTGATCCGACCTCCGAAGATGATGATGATGAAAAAAGCCACGTCAAAATTTCGGGAAAAAAAGCCACGACCGCCGTGGCCTAACGGGTGAAGCTATTGCAGTAATATTTGGCGTGTAGAATGACGACCTCAATATAAGCCCACATACCGATTTTTAGCTTTCTGGCACTCTTCTATAGTCAACAGCAGGGTCGACATTTCTTGGAAAACTTTGTTCCTGAAATGGCGGGAAAACGGTAATTTTTGAAAAATTCATAACTTTAGTGTCAATAGAGCTATCTGAATAATTTTTACTGCAATCAAGTGGGAACATGTCTGGCTTTGTTCTCACACAAATGTCAACAATTCAGAACGTCACGTGGTCTTTGCGCAGGTGTGGCTTTTTATTCCCGATGATTTGACCCATCGGGAAAAAAAACCAGTCACTTTCTAGACCTATAGTGAGCAGTTTTCTTGGATTTTTGGGATTATTACTATGTTGAAAATAATCAGCAATTCAAGCTTTGCAGAGCAATACCGTTTGTAGGAGTGTAGTCCCTGAAATGAGCAACTTTTGGACTAATATGTCACTCCAGTCGTTCTGACCGCTACACACAGCATTTCATCCTTAAACTGGCACATTTGGCCAAAAAGAGCATTACGAATTCATTGGAAAACACTATTTTGTAGCTAGCCTTCGTTTTAGCAAGTTTTTTAAAAATTAGTATGTTTACGTTATATTTAATGAAACCTAGCCAGTTTATGCTGCAAACTAAAAAGTTGTTTTTAGTTCTTTACGAAGGCAATTTGCGTCGGTAAACAACAACCCTAGGGTAAATAAGCGATGCTGAACATGATGGAACACTCAGAATTGGTCTACGCCTTTAGGATATGCTTCGACCAAGGTGGCGTTTTTTCCCGATGACTGGCTTTTTTCCCGATTTTGGCTTTTTTTCCCCAGGAAATTAATCACATAGTACTCTCTATTGCTACGGTCCAGAGAAGTCATTAATACATAAAAATAATCCGTAGGGGTTGCCATTCTTCAAACTACAAGAATTTTCCCATAATTCCAAAAAATGAGTTGTAGACGTCCAAAAGTCTGAAAAAATGGCGTTTTTTCCCGATTGACTATACAAAAAAGCTGCAGCGTCTATTCTGAATTATGAGGGTTGGAAACTACAAAAATTAACCAACTACGCTGGCTTTTTTGACAAAAATTTGGGGGGGAGCCCCCCTGGGAGATGGGCGCCGATTTCTTGGGTTGAGTATAACTTTTCTCTGAAAATGTTTAAGAAGTAGCTATTTTTGCTTTTGAGCAAAATTAAACTTACTTTAACCTAAATTGAAGCTTAATATAGCTAATATTATGCTAAGTCAGGCGAAGCCGAAAACTTTTCTGAATTATTTACCCTCAAAACTCTATTTTTCCGGTCACTTTAGCCAACCTACCCCCCCCCCGATCTCCATTTTTCTTATGCTGAGCTTCCTCTTACCAAAGAAAAAATTAAAAATCTGGCCAGAAAAATATTGAAACCTGACAAAATAATTCAGGTTCAACTTCTTTTGCGTTTATATTATATATCTCCTTTCTGTTGTTTAGGAATCTGATGGTATCTCTCAGGCGGGTATGGACGATGATGATGATGGGGGGAGTGGTGGGAGCGGCTCCGTAGGTACCCCTGGGGCTGGATCCGGCAGCGGTCCTGGGGGTCCTGGGGGTGCGGGAGGCGTCCCGGAAGAACTCCATATTTCTGAGATCTGGTTTCATGGCCATGTATCACGGGATGATGCTGTAAGGCTGCTGCGGCGAAATATTACCCTGGGAGATGCCCTGTTTCTGGTGCGAGAGTCGGGCACCTTTGTGGGTGACTATACCATCTCCTTTATGTATAAAAGTGAGTGGTGTTCCTGTGTATGTGGTAGTATGGTTTTTGATGCTTTTGTGAACGGAGGGGGTTGATAATGGGGGGTATTTTGTGACTTCCAGTTTTTCTGGCGAGAGTCTAATGTGAAGTTTTGGAAAAGTATCTCACGTTTTTTTTTATTTTTGGATTTTCATGGCTTTTGCTGGAGGATGTTTTCTGCTTTTTTATTTTTGGATTTTCATGGCTTTTGCTGGAGGATGTTTTCTGCTTTCTGTTTCTAGAGTTTTTTCTTCCATTTTTTTATTTTATTTCTTTTCTATTTTTGTTTCTGTATCTACTTTTTCAATCTAAAGCTTGTAAATATTTGAATTGATGTTTGCTGGAGCTCTGAAGAGTATGAACTGTCTAGAGTGTAGTCGAAGAACAATTGGTTTTTCGCAAACTTCACTAACTCCAAACTTCTTGATACTCGCGAAATATTATTGTTTGAGCTTCTTATTATGCTGAAAAACTTTGCTAAATACACTTTGTGTAGTTGGCAGCTCTGTGTATCACTCAAATGAAAGGCTTAACAAATGATATATTATATGGCTTAGTTTAATGACTTTTGGGTATATAACGCTGTCTACAGCTCAAACAACGTTATATTTTGTTATGATCGCGAACTCCGCGAACTTCGCGAAGCAATCGACATTTCGCTAAAGTTAGAGAAGTTCGCGAAAAATTTGGCGATGTTCGCGAAATCGTTAGAAAGCTAATTCGAGGGATCTTCTCCATATTATCCACCAAACATTCTCACAAAATTTTAAGTCTAGTTTCGACTCAAGATTTGCTTATTTCTTGGCGATTTGTTATGGGGGAGGGGGCCCGATGGGGGGGCTCACCCAATATTGGGGGAATTTTTGGAGAAAATTTTTTCAAATTTTTACGTTTTAAGTGTTAAAACGGCGAAAAATCTCTAAAAAACGACTACTTGTAGTTTAAGGGGGGGGGCTACGAATTTCACTAAAAGTTCGATGTTGGAAAAGCTAGCTAGTATTTTGCCACATAATAGTATTAGGTTTGGTGTAAAATAGTTTAAAGTTTGAAAGAATTCCATGCAGCATAGCGTCCTGTGGAGCCATCAGAAGTTGGTGTTGTCGGTCCAAAGCTCGACATGGCAAGTACACAAACTTCGCTTCGCCTTGATCGCTATGGGCAAGGTACGGTTCCCAAAATTTCCAGAAATAGTTCTGACATATAGCGCTTTGATATCGTATAAAATAATCCTTAGATCAAAGTATACTTTTCTGTGAGATACAATCAAAATGCGAAAAATTGGGTGTTGTAGGTCTATATGGGTGGAGGCTAACTAACGTCTAATGAGCTGTGGTTTACCAAATGAACTCAACATTGTTCCAATTAATACTCCAAGCGTCTGTCTTAACTTATGTAAAAATGACGAGATTTCGGTAATCCCTGCGTTCGCAGTGCTAGATTACATTATCGATATTGTCGCTGTAATTTGGTGCCATTTCGAAGATGTGAGCCAATTACTCCAAATTACTGTGGCAGAATCGGCTGAAACTTTGCGCATTACAGGCCAGTGAGTGTACCAAGATATGCAGAAAGCTAGGTCACTAAACCTCGCTGCAGTGTTTAGAAATGCTAGATTGATTTCTCCAAGTATGGATGGCTATCGCTCCAAAAAGCTCTAAGACAGTTGTAAGCGCATACTGAACGAAGGAAGCGCCATATCGAAAAACGGATTTCATATTCGGATTCAACAGGTCAAATAACCCCTATAACCACCTTTTCGGCGAAATCGGAGACAAAAAATTTCGTGACCCCATTTTTACTGCGCTTAGATAGCTTTTCAGGCCTAAAGATAAGGGTTATTTCTTAACAAAAAGTCTGCTAGCACACTAACCAGAAAGCCTAAGTCCTCGAAATCTACAGACAGTTTGCCCCTATTAGAGCCTAATATTTGCTAAAAAGCTGGGGTAGGCTAGGGGCTGTCAATTTTATTAGATCGAAAACGGCGCACGGTCACATCGCAACTTTTCGCTAAATTTCTAACTTTGAGCTGTTATAGCTGAAGAAGGAAGCAACGCTCGAAAGTCGCAATACTTTTAATATTTAGCACTAGTAACAGATAACATGTATGGCTGAAAGTTTCAGATTTGGTCAAACCGTTAATCCGCCAGAGCTGAAAAAACCTTTTTGAAAAATCCCATTTCCCCCACCAAAATTTGTACTTTGGCGTCCTGCCAAAAACGGTGTATATGAGATATATTGTTGCCCACCCTAAACTTTTTACTTTGATATGTTGGCTAATGTTGGGGGGAAAAGTAGCTCTCTCCGACGATGTCGTGCCAACCCCTTCGTAGCCCCCCCTTAAGTGTTTTTAAGCTAAAATAATGAAAATTTGTTTAAAATTTGGCGAAGCCGGAAATATTTTTGAAAATTTAGGGTAACTATGGTTAAATTTGACAATTTTTTGGGTTGTGGGGAAAGGTCAGAATTTATAGGGGGCATTTCATGGAAAGGCTCATCGAATGGGGGGGGGGAGGTCGCCGAATGGGCCCCTCCCACCCTCCACTAGGGTTAAGCCAGGCTTGCGCGAAGTTCGCTAAAGCTTGACGAAGTTCTCATATTTTTCGCTCAGTTCGCGAAGATTTTAGCGAAGTTCGCAAACTGTTTGCGAAGATTTTAGAGAAATTCCTTCAAACTTCTCTAAAATCTTCGCGAACTTTGTGCAATTATTATGCGAACTTTGCTAAACCTTGGCGAACTTCGCAAAGGCAGCAAATCTTAAGTCTACAGTACATTGCAAAGAAAAGGGCCGAGTCACTGACGCATATGGCTTTATTTCACTGAAAGTGATATGACCTTTCAGTTACTGTGATATGACCAGTTTGTTTACATTTCTTTCAAATTGGAGTCTATGTAAACAAAAAAGTCATATCACAGTCACTGAAATGTCATATCGCTTTCAGTGAAATAAAGGCATATGCGTCAGTGACCCGGCCCTTTTCTGTGCAACGTACTGTAAGCTGGATTTTATAAATTGTAAATTGATTTTTGGTGGATACGGAGAAAACCCCTTAAACTTGCTAGCTTTAAGATTTTACGTAGTTCGCTAAACTTTTTCAAGAATTTCTTTAGATCTAGCGAAATGTCGCGAGCTTCGCGGAGTTTGCAAACTTTTCAGAAAATTAACTTTGTTTTGAGCTATACTCTAGATGTACATGTTTTACAAATACCTTTTGCAAACTTTTCAGCAAATTAACTTTGTTTTGAGCTATTCTTCAGATGTACGTACATTTTTTACAAATGCTTCAGCGTATTTTTTAGAGTTTTTTTAGAGGGGGGGACATCTCGGGCTAACCACCCGGACCGCTCGGGGGGGTGGGGTTGCAAAACTGCCTATTTTGGCGAAAATTTGGGAACCCAAAAAACCCGGTGGGGGGCAAAAATCCCGTGAGGGGGCTATTTCGAGGGCCCCAGCCCCCCCCCTACTGTAAAAAAACAACCCTGTACTTAACAGCGCTTTTTTGTAGTATTATATTGAGATATTTTAGGGATTTTTCCTTCTTCCTATTTCTAGGTCAGCCGCACCATATTCGCATCAAGACCTGTCAGATTGCTGGGGAACGAAAGTATTACATTCAGGAGTCTCGGAAATTTGAGTCACTCTACGAACTGATTTCCTACTACCAAGAGAAGGCCCTCAGTACGCCTCGATTTGCCACCCTGCTGAAGATTCCCTGTCCCCAACCCTCCCCACACGAGGGGCAACCTTGGTGAGTTTGTTGGTGCTTTTTTTAGACTACATTTTTATTATTTTACTACTATACTTTTATTCAAAAGCAGGCACTTACTTTTGAGACATCTTATTGTATATACATAAATGGTAGATTGAGGAAGACACACTTACTTTTGAGACATCTTATTGTATATAAATTACATAAATGATAGATTGAGGAAGACAAAGTATGTTGCATGTGATGTCTAAGTTTGTAACTAACTGGTCCTCGGTGTGTTGTGTGACTTATATGGATGATTAATTTTATACTTGAGTAAATCGATGTACCGTCTTCGTTGAAATTCTTCGGAGTAAAATCTTTCTTTCTTTCTTTCTTTCTTACATGAGTTTTTGTAGTTTTAGATGAAGGGGGGGGGGAATTTAAGTTTACATCATATACGTTAGCATAAGGGGCGGGCACCTGTAGGCGTGTTAGGGCTTGTTTCCAAGAAATTTTGTGGGAGGTTAGTATCGTTATCGTCTTGGCTGGGTCGTAAACGTAATTTTTTTGCTACTTCAATCTTGGTAGTATTACTATAGTTCAGAATTTTGTGAAAAAGTTGCAACTACACCTTGACTTGTAGCAATCTTCAAAATCTACAGTTGTGTCTTGTTTTTGGGTTTTTAAGCTTTGTAGCTCCTGTTTTGAATTAATGTTTTATATGAATTTGAGCGTATCTTGGGAAGCATCGCATAAAAAACCGTTTCCTTCTAGTATATAAATCCTGGGCTGGGATACATACCTTGTGAGGGTAGGCATGGGTTGGCTTCCCCCATAGGTGTAAGGTGGGGGGTAGCCCCCCAGCCATTTTTTCAACCCTCCCCCAAAACGTTTCGGGGGGACGTCCCCTCCCCCAACTGCGGAGTGAGTAGTGGCCAAACTTTGAGTATTTTTAGGGTCAATTTTGCAAAAATTTTCAAAAAAGTCCAAATCTTTGTCTTTAAAGTGTTTATTATTGCGAGAAATACACGTTTTTAACTGTATTATGGATTTTCTGACTCAATATTGACCTCATTTTTGGACTTGGAAACATGTTGGTAATCAAGCTTTCTAGTTTAGAACTACTGTCTAATGATAAAATTACTTTGTGGTTGAATGATTTTTGGCATCAGAAACGGCTGAAAATGCGATTTTTGGCATAAAAATACAAAGAATTTTTTGGGGAGGGTTGGGGTCTCCAGGGGCCCGTTGCATAAAAGGTATTATACTAATAAATTATTAGTGATTAGTTGATTAGTGCAGCAGTATTAATGAGCAAAGCTATTAATTGAACCAACAAATTTAGGTGTTTTCGGTGTTATTTTGTGGATAATGAAGTGATTACTTAAAAAATGGCCAAAACTTTCTATAATTTTCCCAAACTCAAAAGTTTTGATCACAAATATCAGAGAAACCCCGATTTTTGAAGGTTATTCCTGTGGCTTAGTCCAAATTTTAATTTTACACCAATTTAGAATATGTATAGTTTAGTTAGAGCATCTGAAAAAACCTACAAATCGACATATAGAATTTCCCTCAGGCTCTTCCACAACTTTAGCTATTTTCAATCAAAGTGCTGCACTAATCAACTAATCACAAATAATTTATTAGTAATACCTTCTATGCAACGGGCCCCAGATGGGGCCTCCCACACCCCATATCTTCGTTACAGCTATGCATGGTTTCCCCATCCTGTTTTCAACGTCTTAATCGTACACCGGTAGATCTTACTGACACAATTCTGCCTTCAAGATTTCCCTTTTATGCCCTACGGGGTTTTTTTGTTTCAGGTTTGCCGGTGGTATCAGCCGCCAAGAGGCTGAAGATATGCTCAACCTCTATCCACAGGATGGTGCCTTTCTGATACGCAAATCCTCCACGGAAGATAACACTTTTACCCTGTCGTTGCGCGTTGATGGGGAAATTAAGCATTGTCGTTTGAAGTCGGAGGGGCGCCTATTTATTGTCAGTCGTTATCAGTTTGAAAACCTGTGCAAGCTGGTGGACTACTACTCCCGGCATCAGTTTTATCATGGGGTACCGCTGAAGTTCCCCGTAAATCGGGCTACCATACAGGACTATCAGAGTAAGTGTTGGCTTTTGGGATTTTAATTTTTGATCTTTTTTTTGAGAAGGGGGGGGGGTTGGGAATGTAAGTGATCATGGACCACTGTTTGTTGTTAGTACAATGTTGTGTACGTGTGAGAGAGAGAGTGTGTGTGTGTGTGTGTGTGTGTGTGTGTGTGTGTGTGTGTGTGTGTGTGTGTGTGTGTGTGTGTGTGTGTGTGTGTGTGTGTGTGTGTGTGTGTGTGTGTGTGTGTTCAACTGTTTGGTAGGTTTGTTTTGCTCTTCAAATATTTTTGTGTGTGACGATAAACCCATTGTTGTTTTGATTT
Organism: Trissonchulus latispiculum; assembly: GCA_030248195.1. Classification (NCBI taxonomy): domain Eukaryota; kingdom Metazoa; phylum Nematoda; class Enoplea; order Enoplida; family Ironidae; genus Trissonchulus; species Trissonchulus latispiculum. Next base: position 12,467 of record JASAND010011746.1, read on the forward strand.
AAACTTTTCAAGTCAGTATAAATTGTCAGTTTCCTACTGCTTTCTGTCTAACTCATAAATTGTGTCTCACCATGTGTATACATCTTGGTAATTATATTTCTAAGGGAGACTGGCTTTTAGGCCAAAGTTTCTGGAGGGAGCAAATCTGGGGTGTCCCCCCCCCCATGTCTGGAGACTTAGGGACATTGCTCCTCGTTTAATACCAAAACTGCAGCCCCTACCCCCTCCCCTAATCTCGCAATTATTGTATCGGCCGGTCGGTGGATATTTTTAAATCTTATTTTCGTCTACTGTAATTAGATTTTTGGTTTGTAGATATGGTCTCAGCCCCGGCCATAGGGACCTACATGGTACTGGAACAGGGTAAAGCCCGGGCCAAATTTTCCTATATGGGTCAGTCCAGTGACGAACTCACGTTTCCTGTTCATGCCGAGATTCATATCATTACAAAGGTTGACATTTTATGATTGACGTTTTGTAGAAATTTAATTTTGGGAAGTTTTTTTACGGGGAATGGGGACTGCACTGACTAATACATGCCTTTGGGGCAATTTTCAAAACACTTCCGGCTTCGCCAATATTTTTAAAACCAGGAACATGTCTATGTTTATGTTTAGCCTGCAGGCATTTTTTGTCTTTTGTTTTATGCAACCTGCGTCCTATTGTAGTAGCCAACTTTTGGTTCTTTTTTACCAAAAAATCCTCAAAAATTTCTCTGCCTCAGGGGAAATCCTCTAAAACAACTTACCTTGAGTTGAGATGAGATTGTAGTCATTTCATACATATTTATTATTTTATGTAACTGTCGGAACATGAGTTAACGTTAAAATTACCCTTTTTTCTATGCACTATAATATTATTATTTCATGTAACCTAGCTATGGAAACCACTGTAAAATTTATCCTAATTTAGTTGATTTAATATTTCAGGACAATGATGACTGGTGGACCGGGGACTATCGGGGAAAGCGTGGCATTTTCCCGGCCGCCTATGTGGAAGAGATTTCGGGTGATGGATTTGGGGGTCTGGCGGGTGCGGACCCCCGATGTGTGGGAAAGCTAGAGCTGGCCCACTGTCTGATTGAGGCTTCGGCTTCCTATGATGACGGAGATCTACCGACCTCTGTTGTTGGTTCCTGTAAGTTGACAATTTGGAAGAGTTGTTTTTGTCATTTTTGCGAAAAATATAGTTATTTACAGTTGTCTTGGTCATTGTTGATTTGTGCTGCAGACGAGGGGTTGCGGGGGTTATCAGAGCAAAGAAACTTTTGAGTTTATAACGATTTTTTTAGTGCTGAGTGAGTTTGATCAAAAATCTAAGCCTGATGGATGTCCCTCTTTGTGAGAGGAAAAATTGGTATTGACGGGGTTTTTTTAAATTTAAAAAAATCAGTTAATTTGGACTTGTAACTTCAGCAGTTAACTTTGCTTTAGTTTGTTTTACGAATACGTGTGCATGCGAAGTAACATTTGTACATTTGGAATCTTATCGCTGTCCTTGTACAAATTTTCCCTATGAAAATAAGTTTTTCTGAATGTTGATTATCTAATTTATCAATTTAAACAGTTCTCAGTCTTTACGTACATATAATATGTAACGCAATCTTTTAATAGACTATTATGGGGGTAGTAAAGGTGCTATTTTTGACAACGTCCTGCGTATATACCTACTTCTCAAAAACGTCACTTCAAGAACAGTTACGTTAGTCGGATTTTTGCACACGACAAAAATTCTGGTTTTCTGTCTGACAGAAAGTGTAAAGATTTTAAAGATTTTTTAAAACTGCTTTTTTGTGCAAGTTTGTTACGCCTGTAATATTGTAGGTGTTGTGCGGGTTTTGCTACCTGCTAAATATGCATAATAACCAAAATAGTGTTAAAATGAACAACAATTTTATGAGTAACAGTTATGTCTAACCGGAATTACGTATGTATACAAAAATTCTTGGCAACTTTTTGTAATAAGAAACGTAATGGATGTAAGTATTGTAATCTGTTAAGGTTGATTTATGTGGTGTTTAATGTAGTTTAAAAAATTGTTGAAAATGAGTGATTTAGGGTAGGGGGTTGTTTCCGAATCTTAGTAGCTCAGTATTAATTTATTGAATATTGGTTTTTTGATAAAACAAAGCTTTGTATAAAGACTTATCTGTCTGTTTTAGCCTCGTTTTTGATAGAGCCGGCAGCGCATACCTTTGCCATTCGCACAGAAGACCGGGTGGTTCAGCTTGCCGCCTCAACGGCTGAAGAGCGTAATCAGTGGGTCAACCTTCTGCTGGAAGTATGTGTTAATAAAATTTGGGGGTGGGGTGGGGGTGGTTAGAAGAACCCGGATCCATTTCTAAATAAACCAAAAAGGGCGAAAATACGGTGAGTTTTAAAAAAACTGGGTTTCTTTCTTTGCTATTAAAGCTATGCAAGACTTACGTAAGGATAAAACAGATTTTCCGTAGCTAGGAGTATTTCAAAAATTTATCTGTTTTGATTTTGGTCTAGGGGATCCCAAAATTCGGTAGGATAGATGGTGAACGTCTATGGCCGTAAGATGGCGTTGGGGAACGTAGAATTTTTCCCTCCTCCTATCAGTAATTTTTTAAGAGAAATTGAATATTTTTACCAAAGGTCATCTTTTCAATTTAAAAACATTAGTATGAAATTTCTAAATATATTCTGTTTTCACCAATTTTTGGCCAAAACTATAAAACAAAGTCCAATTCTAACTCCGTAAATTGTGTGTAGACCCTTCCGTTTGTCGGAGTTTGGGAAGACCCCCCTCCACAGAATGATCCAAAATTTTCCTGCCCCCTCCGTAAAATAGTCCTGAAAAGTGGGGAGAGTGTGTTCTATAATGAATTTTTTCAATGTTTGGACACATGGTTTTTTTTTTGCGTCAGGGGCTGCGTCATGACGCAAATTTTTTTCGTGTGACGCAAATGAAAATTGCCCTGACGCAAGCCTGACGCAGCTAGGTTTTCAACTAAAGGAAAAATCGTTCAAAAATTGCTTGAAAAATTGTGTTTCAAACGTGACATTTCCAAAAATTTTCTACTGGGGGCTGCGCCCCCAGACCCCCGCCTGTATGCCTTCTTACTTATTGCTGATTGCTACGATAACTGACATACTAATTTTATAAATTCATAGAATAAAGGCGCATGTAGAGCGGCATCAGCTTGCATTCTTCTTCTATTTTGATTTGACACAGTACGTAAACTAAAATATTATCTGTTCAAGGGATCATTAACTCTATTTGCCTGACCAACTATATAATATACTCACTTAACTGTTAAACTGCTCAAGGCAAAGAATTCAAAGTTTTAAAAGCAAATTTACACTGAAATTTAAAATTTTCTTCAGCTTCTGGGGGGCTGCGCCCCCCAGACCCCCTGCGTAAATATTTTTCGCCAGCTGTTCATACCTTCACACCGCAGTTCGATGAAACAACGTAAAATGAAGCTAAGACATCATTGTTTAAAAACTCTTAAAAACGCAGCAATTCGACGCTAAAAGCGTTTATAACGTTGAGAAGCAATTTTTGTAATTTTACGCAGTCGAAATTAGAAATACGCACTCGAAAATAAAAATACGCAAAATTTACGCAGGTCCGATTTTCAAAAAAACCCTGCTCATCAATTGATCGCGAAAATGCTCTAAATTAATTCCTGGGGAGTCGTAATTGCAAAAATTCTTCAACTTCTGGGGGGCTCCGCCCCCCAGACCCCCCGTGATGGTGTATTCTCCTAATGTTCTTACGACACTCGTAGAAATCAGTTTTAACAATGCAAAATTTGACAAACAATATGAAAGATGTGTTTAATCATGTGTATTCACAAGTTAAATACACATATACTGCTTAATAATCAAAAAATATTGTTTAAAAATGTTTATAAATTGTTCAATATAAATTTAATTTTTGACGCACTGACCTCACATCCTGACGCAATAAAATTTTTCCTGACGCAGCACTGACGCAAATCGTGAAACGAAAAAAAAACCCTGTTTGGACAACAGTATTTAAGTTGGAGAATGCTGTGAAAATACTTTAACAAAGTGAAAGGCTTATAGGAAGAATTCCAAAAATTCGTCTCGTGGTTTAAAATTTTTTCCGTTATTGCGAAAAACCTGGTAACCATTCTAAATTTCTTTCCTTCAAAATGAATGAAAACATCAAATTATTAATATCTAGTGGTACTGTTTACAGTTGACTTTACATAGTACTAGTACGGGAAATTTTTATAGCCCGCAGGAACCAGAAAATTACCCAATCTTTTGTGGTTTTATGCTAAATTTTTTTCTTTTTTTCGCTTTTCCTGTTTAGGTTTCCGGTGAAGTGCATGAAAAGGTTGCCACCCTCAAGAAACGTGAATCCCAGATGAAAATTGCCAGTCAACTCTCGGATATGGTAGTCTATTGTCAGGCTGTGCCCTTCAATCGCCATCGAATTCCCGGAGAATTCTACGAAATGTGCTCAGTATCTGATTCGAAATTCGACAAACTGTTCGACCAAGGCCTGTGTCGGTTTAACCAGCGCCAACTCAGTCGGGTCTACCCCAATGGGACCCGGGTTAATTCGGCCAACTTCAACCCCACCCCGATGTGGAATGCAGGCTGCCAGATGGTTGCCCTTAACTATCAGACCCCGGATAAACCGATGCAACTAAATCAAGGTCTTGCTTTTTTTTGGTTTATATTTTTCTGTTTTCTTTTTCTACTATTATAGTGGTTATTTTGATGTGGCTGAAGCTAAATTTTTCAAGTGGTCGTAAAGGTTACAATACTTGCAATGGAGTAAATTTTGCGTGGTTCAGATGGTTAAGGTTAAGTTTCTTTTTGCATGTCGATGTTTTGATGGAATGCTTTTATCCACTTTGTAGACGAATGTGTATTTTAGCTTTAAGGTTCGGGTTCGTATATTTTTGGGCTTTAAAAGCGCAATTGTCGTTGAAATTCATTCAAATTTGCTACAATTACATCTTTTAGCCTACAAAACATTTTAGAAAAGCGGCGTGAAAATATGAGTTTTTTAGAAATTAGATTTAATCCGCCATAACTTGCACTACGGTCACCCTACACAGACGAACTTATGGTCATTCGAATCCTCTTACCAAGACCTTACAACTTTGCACTTGAGAGTATTCTTCGATTCCTTACGGTTTCAGAGATACCAGCTAAAATTGATTTTCGAGGTCTAAAACTGACCATTTTTGGAAAAATCGAATATTGCAAGATTTCGACAGTTTTAACAGCACTGGTCCGTCAGTTAAGTGTACTCATGCAACCGATCGGAAAACGGCTTTAGATGCTTATTTTTGGGACAATTGCCGAGGGCTATTTTTCAGGATTTCGCATTTTGTCTTTCTGTTCAAGAGAAATAATCGTCCAATTTTGAAGAAAATCAGACAAAATTTACATTTTTCTTAAAATCTTGAGCTTATGTACTTGAACGTTAAACAATTTCAACAAAAATGCCCTCAGGAAGACGTTTCTTTTGAAGCCTGAACTGGTTGCTTTTCTTTAGCTTTCCCACACTTCGAGAAATTCGTGTTCTAAAATTGTTTTCTTGTTATCGCATGTCCAAGTCGAAAAGTTGAAATTAGACTGCTGTACTTTACCTAGTTGTAACAAGCACGTTCTAAGCTTTAAAATGGTACATATAAAATTGTTGTTTAACTCTGAGAATTGAGCAAATTACAGACTTTCAAAATTTGCTGCAAATACCCGAACCGCACCGTAAGCTTGAGTTTTGACATCCGGTTAGTGGTGCTTTTTTCAGGCTAAAAAGTGAGGGGACGGAATAAAATGGCCTAAAAATGCTGAAAAAATACGGTGGCAAAATGTGGGGGCCCAATAGAAAAAGCCCAGCGGTTAAAACAGTCTTGAAAATAGGTGGATGGCACTGACGGATCCAGGATTTGGTGACGGGGGGGGCGGTTAAATTTTTCGTGAAGTTGAAGAGATTTTTTGTTTTTGCAATAAAATCGGTCTTCGGATCTTTAATTCTTTTCATACTGAAGAAACTGAGAAAATGATTTAAAATTCTGACATTTTTAGGCAAAAATGGTAATTTTCTCCGAAAAATCGAATTCATTTTAAGCTGTTTCTTCATAAATGCAATAAATATTCGGTTGAAAAGTAGAAAATTCGCGCCGACGGCGCGAAATTTTTTGGTTTTTTGCCCTTTTTCTTATTTCTCTCCTTAATTTTTCTTACCTTCGAATCGCGACGGGGGGGGCGCCGCCCCCCCCCATCGGATACGCCCATGGTGGATGGGTCTACTTAAATTTCTTTCAATATCAAGACGGAATTGGGGAGGTCCCGATAATTTCTAGCCATCGTCCATGTTGAGTTTTGTAGAAATTCTAATTTATTTTCTATTTTTAGCCATGATAGCGAATTGAATTTCTGAGCACATTAAAAGAAAAAAGTTTCATTTGAAATTGCAAATCACTGGGCTTTCACTCCTGCTTCTGTTTTGCCCCTTATACTCCAGCCTTTAGTTTAAGTCTTCATTTTTTCTTAATTCTTTTTCCTTTACTTTCCAGGTCGTTTTTTGGCCAATGGCTGCTGTGGCTATGTGCTGAAGCCGGCCTATATGCGCTGTGAGGGCTTCGACCCGACGGATAAGTCTTCGATTATTGGCAATGAACCAGTCACGCTGACGATATCGATTTTGGCCGGCCGCCATGTCTTCAAACCACGCGATAAGCCACGAGGTGGCACTGTTAGCCCGATTGTGGAACTAGAACTACTGGGTTTCCCTTTTGATGCAAAAAGTTATCGCACTAATCCGGTTAATTATAATGGTAAGAGGTCAGCGTTGGTGGTTCAGGCATTTTTGAATTTAGACTTTTGTTGTAGGTATTGTAGGTTATGATCAGAGTGCAAAATTATCGCCAATTAAATACTTCTTTGTTATGATTTTTACATGGTGTTGGGGGGGTACAGTCTTTCTATGGCAAGTTTTCGTTGCCGTATTCTGTTTTTTCGTTCGTACGGTATAAGTTGCGCTAAACTGCCACCTCGTTGCCACCACTGCTACACTGGCAGCCCATCCGATACCGACCCTCATCATCTGGACGGATGGAGCCGCTGCCGGTGGTGTGGAAAACGGTGGTAGTGGAATCTACGTAACTACCGCTGACGGGGACGAAGTAGCAAAGCTACTGCTAAATCCTGCCGGTAAATTCTGTTCTAGCTTTAGAGCGGAACTTACTGCTATCGGTAAGGCTCTGGACTGGGTCCGGGAAAACACGGGCACTATACCAGCAGCATCCACCATCCTTATCTGCACAGATTCGCAGTCTGCTGTAAGGTTGCTCAAGAGTGGTCTCCGGGCAAATTTCAGCCAGCTGCTGCGGGACGTGCACGAGAACCTGAAGGCCCTATCCTCACTCCACCTTATCTTCCAATGGGTGCCGGGTCATTCTGAAATCCCGGGAAATGAAATCGCTGACACCCTTGCCGGGCAAGGGTGCTCCCTTCCACAGGAGCAGCACCCAATTGACTTTCAAACTGCAAAATCGGTGATCAGAAGACACTTTGACTGTAAATGGAGGAAAAGCTTAGCCCATCCACGGGGTAAGCAGATCTATGGAGACCTTGGCCCTATTCCTGCCTCAAACGAGGCAGGTCTGACCCGGAAGGACAGATCCCTGCTTAGTCAGCTGCGTACGGGAAAGTGCCTGCTCCTTCAAACTGTCAAACATGCCTTCGATCCGACAGCCTACCCTAGCCCAGCGTGCCCCCATTGCCAGTTGGGGGAGGATGAGGATCTGGAGCACCTTATCCTACGGTGCCCCAGACATACCAGACCACGGTCCCTCCATCTGGGTCCAAACCCGAACCTTTCCTGATTACGGGAATCCCCGGTAGCCGTCTTATGCTTCCTCCGTGTCAGTGGGCTCCTGGCCTGCCTGATCCGACCTCCGAAGATGATGATGATGAAGTTGCGCTAAAGCCTCCGTTTGATGAAGCACTCCGTTGTCTACGGATATTTAACGCCATTTCAGACGACTCTTGGATTTTTGTCAAAATGTCTTGCAGTTTTTTCCACTTTGCCAGAAAATGACACTTCGACGAAGTAGAAACTTTTACATAACTTTTACCGTAGTATTTCGGTGGTGTTTTGGTTTTGCTGAAATTTTGCCCACGACTCTAATTTATGTCTCTGGGTGGGGTTTCCGTTTGTTCCCATTTTTTGGGTTTTTTGACCAAGAAAATGAAGTAATCGCAATTTGGATCCGTAAAGGGTCTAAGGAATTAACCGTCCGTCGATAATCCGTAAACGAAACAACGCCTGTCCGACAGTCACTGAGGCTATGTCTGAGGGCCTCTTCAAGAACGGGTAGAGCAGAGTAGATTAGAGTTAAAATTAACTCTTTTAACTAGTTTTAACTCAACTTTTACCTCAAGCTTGCGTTTCCCTCTTAACTCTTTCATGAAAAGGATCGGGTTATTAATTAACTCTACTCTACCCTTTCTTGAAAGGGCCCTTAGTTAGAAACAGGAAGGGAGGGCAATGAGCTTTTATACTTTGCTTTTTATCTATTCTGTGATTGTTTTGTTTGCTTTTTGGTGGTACGTAGTTTTTTGTTTTTTTTGTGTTCCAGGTCTCAACCCGGTCTGGAATCAGACGTTTGAGTTTGACATTTTCTGTCCGGAAGTGGCCCTGCTTCGCTTCGCTGTTCTAGACTATGACTATATCGGGGCAGACCCCTTTGTGGGTCAGGCGGTCTTCCCTGTGTCCTGTATTCGAACGGGTACGTATGTATGCGGTACATTTCATTAGATAATAATTAACATTTTGGGTGAAATTTTGAAAAAAACGGGTAAAAATAGGACTAAGAAGAAGTCGTATTATTTTGGCCCAATCTGGTTTGCAGGGTATCTTGATATACACCGAACAGAGTTTTGGTAGGGTATTTTTGCGGAAAAGTGGTGGGGGGTCCCGTCGAAATCTACCTCCCCCCTCCCAAAATTGCCCCCTCCTGGGATTTTTGCTTCCCTATCGGGATCTGTTGGGTACCCAAATTTTTGCCAAAATAGGTATATATATAGATTTTCAAGAATTTCTGGCTTCGCAGCAGAATCTTCTTACCTAACACTGTCTGTTTTTATGATAAAGTCCAGGTACGTTTAACAATTTTTTAGCAAATTTTCGGTCAAAAGCAAAAAATTACCAAAGTTTCGGATCATTGTGGCACAGTCATCTTCCATCCAAGCAATATTTCTCAGCACTCTTCCGCAAACAAATGCCTCTAAAATACCCTGTATTTTCAGTGGGATTATGATTGGTTGAACGAGCTGTAATGGTATAATGAGTTGTTTCGTTCTCCAATAATGATTACGTGTCTAAAAACTGTTTAATTTAATGGGTTTATAATAATATGTCAACTGCTGGGTTTACTTTAGTGGGGGGGGGGGGGACGGGGGGGTCCACCTCCAGTTTTTGGGCTTCCCCTACCCACTCGACCAGAGGTGTCCAGAGGGTGCCAAATTTTAAGGATGTTTGGTCAAAAGATTCAATTTTCTTTAGGCTCCGCCGAAATTTTATGTATGTAGAAATCTGTCAAATTTTATTGCATTTATGACTACAAGACCACCTTAGTTTAGACGTTTAATGCCAGTCTTTTGACCTTCCCCCCACGCCAGTGTGTGCGTGGGGGGGGGGAGGGGATGACTCCCACCCCCATTTTCCGCACTCCAGTTTTCGTTCTGTTTCGAAACTGAACCCAGAACCATATTATGGTGTGCTTTTGTTGGAGTCTATATTAGAACTTTCATTGCCTTGTTTGCCAAGTTGTTTTGTTGTTTCTGTTGCTGCTTTATTTGCCTCTACTGTCTGTCTGTTTTAGGCTATCGCTCCGTTCAGCTGCGCAACCAGTACAGCGAGCCCAACGAGCTCTCAGCCCTCCTGGTTCATGTGGACATGCGGGCCCAAAACTCGGACGAAATTTCCTTTGTCCGCAACTTTCCCTCTTCAACCTCCACTTCAACCAGTTGTTGTCCCTCTCCAGAAACGGCCAATGGTGTTGGTGGCGTCAGTAGTTCGTCCCCCAGATTTCTGAAAAATGCCTCCGGTGCCCCACCCCTCCAGCCCCCACCCGACCCGGCGGTTGAGGCCCGACTGCGAGCCATTGTCAGTAGCGGCCTAGACTCTGAATCGGATCGGTTGAGTTCTAGCGGTTCCGGGCCCGGCAAAAGCTCCAAATCTATTTTGAAATCACCCAAACGTATGCTGGGTGGACTTAGATTTAAGCATAGCTAGCCCCTTCCCTCCCCACTATTTCCCATTTGATTTGATTTCCCCCCCCCCCCCTTTGATTTTGAGGGATTTTTCTTGTCTAGTGAACTGTGGTAGCTACTATGAGGGTCTAGTGATGATTGTGTGCTATGTCGGTTTTTCTTTTGGTGATGTAAAATTATTGTCTTGTGAACAAATGTTAATAATAGTTTGTGTAAGTAAGTATTATTAGTACAAATTCTATGATTTTTGGATGAATAATTTATTGGTAGATGCTTGCTAATATTGTTTGACAAACCATTGTATGGAACCAAATTAAACTTAAAATACTTTTCGCGTCACATCGAATTTGTTCAGATTTATTTTTAAATAGAAATTTATCTGTCTTCTCGAATTCTGGGGTTGACAAGTAAGAGCCGAAACATTTCCCATTTTTGTTATTGCTGTGCTTGTGTTTTGATCTCTGCTTGTTATTGCATTCGCATTTTGGACCAATTTTTGTGTTATAGTGTGCCTATAAACAGTATACACGTGGTATATAATATAATTGGCTGAAATTAAAGTTTGTAGATGTGCTTAGGTGGTATAGTCTGATTTAATTTTAGGTTAAAAGTTTGCGGGGGCGGAATAGAGTGTTCGGAGAAACCGTCTTAGGTATGAGGTGCAAATTGTTTTGAAAAAATATGCCTCGTATGATTTGACAGAAAAGTTTTAATTTTGAATTCTAATTTGGATTTGGATTTCTAATTCTGGATAATATACAAAACGGTGTCGCCGCTGTTATAAGGGCAGGTTGCTGTAACGCAATCTCAGCAGTTTGCTGATATCTTTTTCAGCTAAAAACCTTTGAAACCTCAACTTCTGCTTTGACGATTTTAGGCTCTTCAAAATAATTTTACCTTTTTTACCTCTACTTTGGCTGGTCGCCCTTAGTTTTCTGTGATTTTCCTTGAGTCATACTTTCAGGAATTGCTTATTTCCTGTTTCTTCTGATTGGCATTTATAATATGGGCTATTTTGTACTATATTCGGGTGATTCTATTTGCATTGCTATATTATTGTATGCATGTTTTTTGCGGCGGTAAACAATCGGTGCTCATATCTTGCCTTGTTTTTTTTCTTCTGTATATATATATATGTGCACTTTTTCGGTCACTTATATAGGAAAGATTTTCTTTAAATAGTATCTACTTAATTTGCTGGTATTTGTAGATCTGTTATATAGTTTGAGTTTATGAGTTCTGCCTTCTTAGTGTCTTACGTGTAATGGGGGGAATGGGAATAAATAGTTGGATTTTGTCGTTTTTTTCAGATTTGAAGCAAACTTTTCCTAGCTTTGATTGGTCCGAAGTCTTAGTTTGACCCTGTTCTAGGCATCTAGCTAGTGCTAATACCGTTGTTCTTGAAATAAAAAAGCGTTTATTGCATGTAGAATTTTGGTTATTTTTAAATTTCATTTCAAAATAACTGAGTTTTATTGCAAAGGATGTCGATTTTTTGTTTGCTTTCGTCCAAATTCTCGTGATAGACCTTTACCTTTAGGAGGTTTTGGCCTTTATTTTGGACCCTGTATATTCGTTAGATTTACTGCCTTACTGTGTTGTATTTAAAGCATTGTGTATGTTCACTTAGTTTAGGCTTAACCGCTCAGGACTTAGTCTATTTTGCAGTGCCTTTTGGAGGGGAGAGGATATCACATTGTTTTCGTTCTTCACCGATTTTTCATGATGCCTACAAAATATTTATCAGAAAAATCCATGACGGATGCAAAAAAATGGCGACTCTTCCTTCGTTTTATACATTTTCTATTTTTGGCCCATTATCTGTGACCTAGATCTGTACCTTTTTGCTATCTTTTTATTTTTGTATGTGTAATTTATTTTTGTTGAGCTTCTCATATTGATTAAAAGAACGTGGTGTTGTTTCGATTAAGTAGGACTAAGGTGGATGTGGCAAAATGCGGGGATTTTATTGAATTTCGTGAAGTTTTAATTTTGCTACAGTATTATAAGAAAATAAGAAATAAAAATCTATTTTGGTTCCGCACAAACCTAGGTGTTCCCCGTTTGGCGTTTCCGCTGTAATATTTGAGGCCGGTGGGATGCAAATCAACTGTCAGAAACAATTTTTTACAGCCACCTCACCCCAAGTCGGTGCTCCGGTTAGGGGTAGTGTCAGCTTAGAGCGTATGCATTTTTGCTGGAAGGGGATGCTGACACTGGATAGGATAATTGCCATAGCAATTACCCGAGGTGTTCTACAAGGCTATCAGTACGTCCACCGTAATGGAGGTGCTGCGGTAGCCCCACCAAGCAGGCGTCCACCCCTTGACAATCTCGGTAAATTGCCCAGGAGGGATATTTTAAATACGGTGCTAGAGCTTATTTTTTGTTCAAGCTCTAGACTTGACATGATCCTCCACTTGTAGCGCAGTAAGAAACCACTGCGCTACGGGAGGTTCAACTTACCATTTAGAGTAACTAAGCTTAAAATGTCCTCCAAATCGGGTTTTCGTCTGGTTTGTGTAGTCAGTGTACACGTACAACTACGTTTTTCTAATATAACACCCGAAAATTAATATCTTAGCAGTCATAATAGCTACTCCGCAAACAGCTCCAGGCCGGTGAAACCTTGGCCGGCCACAAACACTATTCCGCTGGATTGATTGATAGGGGCAAATTTCGGCAACCTAAACGTTCCTATTGCCCTCCAGTTATTGTCATGCCCACCACTGCTAGCTACACAGACCTCTAAAGTTTCATCAGCAGCAAATCAGTCAGTCTAGAAGAAACGAACAATGCTCCTTCCGGAGGTAATTCTCCTTATAATGAAATGGATCGCTAATGTTAAGTGTTAGTGTGCAGTACACTAGTGGTTAGGCATGGGTACGGGTGGCCGGGTACCCGATATCCAGTTAAAACTGGATATGGGTGTTTTCTAGTTTACCCCCCCCCACCGCGCAAAGATTTTGAAATCTGACCAAACGAGCTAAACATTTGTATGAACATGTTTTCGACCACCAGCTCATATAACCAAATTATAGTAGATTCGCCCAATGTGCGTCACTCAGCCGTTTAAAGTTATCTGGTGCACTACAGAATGGAAGATATCCTAAAGTTTTTACATTTCTGAGCAGGTCCATTCAAGCTCTATGCAATGGTGTAAAAATTATTTCCTAAAATTTTTTAACCGTGCACAATGCTATAAAATTCAATATACTTTGAATAAAACACCCGTTGTCCGCAAAGTTTAAGCAATGTCCCAAATTCAGTTTTATGCACCTAATAACCTTAATACCTAACAAAATTTAAAGTGCCAGCTATCAAATTGTTCGTTAGAATCTGCTGATTCCAAAAATATAAACAATTCCTGATTTCGCCGTACTAGAAATGAGAAATTCCGATTTTACTGGAACCACTGATCAATGCCTAAAGTGCGTTGCTCTAAATTATATAACTTTTTGCGCAAATATCCCAAATGTGCGTTCGTATCTTTTACGGGTAAATTTGCTTCAAATAAATGCAAATACTGCCTCCATAACTTAACCTAAGACAAAAATAAGTGCAAAAACACAATCCTAGGAATAATTCTGAGCAATCTGATACCAAATTTTCTGTTTTTATGACATTTTATTTTTTTAGTAAAAGTCGTTGTTTCGGGCTTTAAATCATAACATTACATTTTATAAATTGTCATAGCTTAATTTGCAACTCAAACTCGCTTGAAATAACACAGTACTAGCATTTTAACAAATTTTTCGAAGATAACAGATTTTGTTGATTTTGATATATATTGTTTATGAACAAGCCAACTACCATATAAAAATTTTCGTAGCATAAAATTGCAGGAAATGGGGGATATAACGTCTCAAAGTATTTTTCTTACTGTAGTTACTAAAATTTGAAGTTGTAGAAGTAAGAAATATTTCTGAACAGAAACTTCGCTAATTTGTTATAATTTGATTTCTCAAATCTAGAATGGAATTTTTAGAATTTTGAAGATTTTGCAACCAGACAAAGTTTTCACGAAGTTTATTTTCTAGTTTTTGGCAAGGCAAATTCAAAATTCTGAGCTTTCTGTACTCTTAGCGATATCAGCATGTATCTTGGCAATAGAACTACACATTTTCATGGCTTTCTGTGCATAATTTATTACTCAACTAAATATAACTGTGGCTACGATTGAAATAACGATCTTACAAAATTAAGTAATGTAGCAAGTCGTCATATTTTATTTTTTAGATTTTTATTTTATATATTTTTAAGTCATCTTTAATTCAGAGTCTAGCAACAAATACCTATTTCCTTCAGAATATTCAGCAATCCTAAAAACGAACAAATAATTCGAATGTTCGTTTATCTAATTATTCGTAAACTATTCATGAAAACGATTCGAATATTCGTAGAAAGTCTGCTGGCTTCTAATTTTTCGCGAATGATTCTATATTCGTGCACATGCTTATTGTTTATTGTCTTAGCTATACAATTTTCAGTTTTAAGAACGGGTCTCTTGCACTTTCACCACCCCGCTAGCCATAACTTTTGATTTTTTGACCAATAACTTTGAAATTTGGTATGGGTGTATTTAGAAGGCTTATGAATTCAAAAATTTAAAAATTTAAAAATTTTATAAATTTTTAAAAAATTTTAAATTTTTGTTTGGTAAGGGGGGAGAACCAAAAAATTTTTTGAAACAAATTTTGCTGAAAACTTGCATAGGGAGTTTTCAGGGGCGCTGAGCACGAATCTGAAAACCGTTTTTCGATTCAGAGTTTTGTTAGCTCAGTATGAGCTAAAGTTGTAGCTTAACATGTAAGCTTATACTCTGCTAACCAAAAGCTGAATCGAAAAGCGGTTTTCAGATTCGTGCTCACATTCATTCATTCATTCATTCGTTCTCGTTTTCAAATTCTCAAAATAACATTCTAAATTTGAGAAATCAAATTACAACAAATTAGCGAAGTTTCTGTTCAGAAATATTTCTTACTCTACAACTCAAATTTTCTATTTGGATACTATTAGCAACATTTGTGATGGGTCGAATTGATGCAACATTATGGGAATTATTCGCCGTGTCAATTGCACTTATATACATCATCTGTGCATATGTGTCTCAGTGCGCGCCCACGCTATACATTTTCTAACACGATGCGCGCACAGGCAGTACACTTTCCAATGCGCGCCCACGGTGTACACTTTCTAAATACGCGGCCCGGCCCGGCCCGGCCAGGGGCCGGGCCATAACTCTCTAAAACCCGGCCAGAATTTATAATTTTATATTTTGGGCCGGATTTTCACTAAAACCCGGCCCAATTAATAGTTTTATCTCTTGGACCGGATTTTCACTAAAACCTGTCCCGAATTAATAGTTTTATCTCTTGGACCGGATTTTCACTAAAACCCGGCCCGAATTAATAGATTTATCTCTTGGGCCGGATTTTCACTAAAACCCGGCCCGAATTAATAGTTTTATCTCTTGGGCCGGACTTTCACTAAAATTAGATGACTAGTCATGGTCAGTCTGCCTTCTCGTCCGCTCTCCGACTTTTAGCAGAATCCGGTACAAGTAAACCAACAATTTTTGGCGGGAACTACATCATAATTTACGCAAAAATATTAAGGTTTAGACGTGTTAACAGATTCATACTAAAAATTGTCAGAAATTCAACTTTATTTTTGAATTTTTAAACATGTGTAATTCCAAGTACACTGCGTCATGTCTGCTCACCGAAAGTGGGCAGGTGTTAGAGTAGTTGTTGTTGGGTTTTAGTGCGGCCCAAGAGATAAAACGATTAATTCGGGATGGGTTTTAGTGAAATCCGGCCCAAGAGATAAAACTATTAATTCGGGCCGGGTTTTAGTGAAAATCCGGCCCAAAAGATAAAACTATTAATTCGGGACGGGTTTTAGTGAAACTCTGGCACAAGAGATAAAACTATTAATTGGGCCGGGTTTTAGTGAAAATCCGGCCCAAAATATAAAATTATAAATTCGGGCCGGGTTTTAGTGGATTCCCGGGCTGGGCCGGGTTTTAGAGATTCTCCAGGTTCCAGGTTACTAGAAAGTAGAAATGCATTTTGTGATACATACAAACATCAGCACAATAGCGTGGACTCAATCAGCACAATAGCGACGATCCACTAAGCGTGGACCTAAATTGATTGGTACTTATTGAGCCAAGTAAGAGTTTTTTGCTTCGCCCCACTCCAGTTGGTTCTAAACCGATTAGGAGTATAAGTGTATGCTCGGTAGAAATTTTATAAAATTGACTAGGCTGAATAGCTGACACCGAATTGCCTTCACAATTACCCGAGGCGTTAGTAGTATAGTGCGGCCGTTTCGACCTGCAATCTTGGGAATTGGAAACTTGGGAGCCCTTCGGGAATTAGACTCAAAGTCATTATTATTCAAGTTACGATTCCACCCGATTCCTCTCTGGGGACCAGCGCTCCTACTAGTATTTCTATTAGTCTAGGATTCATATATCGTTATAACCAAACGGCTCCTGTCCATCCCTCAGCGTTCTTCCCCCGGGGCTTGGGACCCGGCGTCGGTCCATCACCGGACTCCTACCTACCTACTTCCTGCGTACCTACCTTCCTAACCTAATCCTATTTTACTATACCTAAGCTACTTACCTTCCTAAGCCCGGTCCTAGTCGAATCTTTTTGTATTTTTATATATTAATTTTTTTTAATTTTTTATATACAATATATATACAACAAATATATATGTCACAAGGGCTTTCTGGAGGTCCTCAAAGTTCAGTTGAAGCGCAGATAGGCGCAGTCATTATGACAGTTATTACTGTGAATCGGTGATACTCCGGTAGGCGCACACCTTACAATTTTTCGCAATTGTCAGAAATGCTCTACTCCGGTAGGCGCACACCTTACAAAACTGAGGGCATACTGTAAAACGCTCTACTCCGGTAGGCGCACACCTTACTAAACTGAAGGTTTACTGCAAAACGCTCTACTCCGGGAGGCGCACACCGTACAAATAGTGATTTCTTGTACTAGTGATAATATGTACTAAACTGCTGGCGCAAACACTTACTTATACATTAAACAGTTATATATGAAGTAATGTCATTAGGTGTTATTTAATTACAAGTTGAACATAATCATAAACATATGTAACATGCAATAACATACCTTAACATGTATTAACAACCATGAACACGCAATGTAAACTAAAGTCAGTTCACACGACAGGAAATTGGCGGTGTACTTCCGAAATAGTCCTTGAAAGGGGTTTTCTTATGGCAAGCAAACCAAGAGTAAGCAGCCAAATGTCCAGCCAGCAAGAAACCGTCCAAGCGGACAAGTAGCATCGTTTTCATGAAGTAAGCTTAATGCGTCTGAGTTAGACAAAATGCCATTCTCACGACAATAATCAATACCAGTCCCTTCTAATTGACAGATATATAGTAGTAATTTCTATCAACGTGGGATCGCGAAAAGCATCCATTGCAAAGTGTTGCTACTACTGTGGCTAGATGTAATTTGTTTCCTCTTATATATGTAGCATTGTTCCTAGCGCTAGAAAGTCCACTTAATTACAGAAATATTAAATTTCTCTCCTAACATTGGCGCCTGTAACGGCGGAACTTACCTTTTCAAAAGATTTCTGTTATATTTTTCTTTTGTATTTAGTTCCGACAACTACATTTACACCTGCTTGTCATGTTGCGGTGATTAATTATTATGCAATAGTTGTGCAATTTTAGTTTGCAATCGGTTTAGTACATATTATCACTAGTACAAGAAATCACTATTTGTAGGGTGTGCGCCTCCCGGAGTAGAGCGTTTTGCAGTAAACCTTCCGTTTAGTAAGGTGTGCGCCTACCGGAGTAGAGCGTTTTACAGTATGCCCTCAGTTTTGTAAGGTGTGCGCCTACCGGAGTAGAGCATTTCTGACAATTGCGAAAAATTGTAAGGTGTGCGCCTACCGGAGTATCACCCTGTGAATCGTTGCTCTTAAGATCCAAGGAAGACATATCAGGTTTATTGAAGGCACAGAAAGCAAGTATAGTTATATAGAGTCACACTGGGCAAGGATCACTTCAAAAGGCAAGAGTGACAGAGGCTTGACAGAGTTTATAGCCAACACCGATTCTCAGAAAACAGGCGACTTCTACACCAAACATCAGCTTATATAAGAATACTTGCCCCGTCCTTCCAGCCTACCGTCTCCTCCTCACCTGTGCTCGTTAATACAGTTCTTGTAGAATTCTCCTCTTAACTTGGGCTAACAATTTATCACAACTTATAAAAACAACGGCGGTGTCTTTGAACTTTGGTCTGACGAAGGTAGTGACGCACAGTTCTTGACAGATAGGAAAGAGCACAGGAAATATAAAAACGGGAAATGTAAGGCAAAACATTCATCAAACTTAATCATAGAGTACAATTCCAAGAAACACATAGAGTCACGCCGTATTCGGAAAACTCCCAGCCAAAACAGTGATATAAAATAATATAATTTTCTTTGACTGCTGTAGTGTAAACTAAAGGGGAAACGGCAGTTGACACTTAATATTCCGCGTTAACTTTGTTCGTAATTGAATACACATGTAAACGATCAACCTTAAACGTTTATGGCTTTAAGAGGACTAGTGATTAAGTGAAGGAGTGAAGAAGAAAATGAAGTTGGTGAATATATAAATAGCTGTATATGAAGTATGAGTGCAAATGATTGCTTGATTAAGGATAATTTATCTGTTATTGCATGGCGAATAACCAACAGTTGATTGATGAAATCAACGAAGCGCTGGGGCGCGATAGTCCTGGTCCCAGTGGTCCTTCCCACCCGGTCCCAAGGGACCCCTATCAGTCTAGATTAGGTCACGCGGTGGCCCCTTATCTATCCCATTTTCGCAATGCTTTAGGGGGTATTTCTGCTCTGGAGGGGGAGCTCAGGGGGTTGAAGGCGTTGGTTCCCACGGGTAAGCTGGAAAAGATGACCGAGGAGGAAAAGGAGTCGGAGGTGGGAGAAATTTATGATGAGATTAGGGGGCTCCTCAAAACGGAAAAAGTTACTCGAGCTGTGGCCAACTTAGAGGCTACCTGGCGACGGGTGGAGTTTAAGTTGAGATGGGCGGAAAGGGATCGTCGGGAGGGCCAGGGGGGAGTGTCCCCTAAACCCTGAAGGTTCCAGGATTAGGTGGGTTTCCTAGAGGGCGGTTCAGGAATAAAATATACATTGAAATATAAAATAATTTTTTATGTTTCAGTGCTTTAAATAGTAAAAATGCAACATCCTGATGACCCGTTCCATGCTAGCGACTACCCCCAAGCCATTCCTTATGACTGGAACTCCAGTTTGGGCAAATGCCGAAGGGCAATTCAGGGCCATATGCAATGGTTACAGATTTGTCGTCGTGATGGAAAGATCAAAGAATGGAAATTTACTTTGGGGAGGATAGAAAGCGAAATTAAAAAATTGAGACAGGCTTTGGAAGAGTTGTCCGAAAATGAGGGCTTACGGGGGGTAGTTCCACCGTAAGGATGCCGCGGTCCCATTCGGTCCTAACTGAGTGTATATAGTGTAAATAGTTTGCTGTGGGTAGTATAGTTGGTGGTAGGCCCCCTTGGAGCCCAAGACGTCCCCCCCATGCGCTGGGAAGACAGGCGCAGGTGAGCAATGCTTAAATTTTATAATATACAACTTGTAGTAAATAATTTGTAGATATAATTTTTAAAAGAATGCTAGTTGAAATAATAAGGAGTAAGGAGAAAGTTGTTCGAGCATTTAGGAAAAGTATACGTATACGTAGGTTAATCAAACTTGGTGTGTTGCTTTTAGCATAATATGGGTGTAAAGGGTAACGCGCATTAACCCGTGATATCTAGCTTTTCATTGAGAAGTCCGCTAGGTTATTAGGAACAGATAAACTCAATAAAAAATTGCTAAATAAAGAAACTGTGAAATCTTCCGAAAGGTCAGTCGCCCGAAGCGCAGAGTAAACAGGCCTAAGGGGTTTCGTGGAGTAAGGCAGGTGTGTGTGTGGAAGTGGCTAACTGTTAGATCACTCACAAAGTCTCAAATGCTGCCGGTTCGCAGGGATGCGCTAGGCGTACATATATTTACATGCGTACTTTGGTCTGCGTCATAGTTACATCAGCCAACCCCAGCATTTCGCATCATCAAACAGTTCGTCGCCATGTGGGGAGGTTGTACGAACCTGTCGGGACCGGTCAGGCAAGCTAACTTACGATATCTTAATTGCAGTTACCTGCTACACTAGCACCTAGCTGAGCAAAACGGACGATACTTAACCTTTATACCCCGCGCCGACAGCGACAGACCTCAAGAAGAAAGCAGTACTTTGTTTTGCAAAAAACCATAGATCAAATTTTTCAGATATATACCCACCGAGATTTACCGTAGTCGAAGGAATAAAATAATCTCTTAATAGCATAAAACCAATTACATTTACAGTCATGAATTCTCCAAATGTCCAAATATATATAAAGAGAGTCCAAATATATCAGCAGAATATACATGAAATATGAGTTCAAACAACATTGATTCCAAATAAATATAACAATTCATAATAACAAATACAAAATATATATACAGATTTTTTGTTTTTTTTTACAATTAACCAAATATATGGAACATATCAAATACATAAGATATAATAGGTGAAGCAATAAGACACAATATCAGTCCAAATAATATATAGTATATACTGATTCCAAATAAATAAGAAAAATACGTACGTAATGATAAAATACTGGGCACGTTTGAAGCTGAGCCATCAAATACTTTAGTAAACTCCCCTGAATTGTTTTCATGGCAACGAAAAGTTTGAAGTCGCACTCCATATTCTTTTTAACAAAATCATTAAAATTCCAGAATTGCATACGTAAAACCGTTTTGGAGAGAGCAGTTAGCCTTGGCTGTTAATAGGAGACTCTCTCCAATTGGTTCTACGAGCTAGCCTTTTCTTTGTAGGTTTGGACAAATTGAATTTCTCTTGAGAGACAACTGAAGCACATTTTTCGCAAGTTAATACTTCCATTTCCAGGGTGATTTCAGTTTCGGGGACTAATGAAGTTAGTCCATATTAAATTATCACACCAAACTTGGGGAGGGCTCGTGTAGGAAGTACCTGGTAGCGGGGACTCATACTCAAAATTTTCTGTATCCACCCATGGATGAATTAAAAGATATTTAGCCGATGGTCTTTTTTCAGGCTGTAGGGATAGCATCCCCCAATCAATTCTCGAGCTAATGGACTAATTTCATCACTTTCATTATATGTATAAAATCCTCGACGGATCCGATTTTACATTTGCAAATTGCTTACACCGTCAAACGGATACCATTCTGTCAGCATGGTGTATAAAAGAACACCAAGTCCCCAAATATCAGCTTTTCGCATTTGATATGAAGTTGACCCGAAAATTGCTGGTGCACGATAAGCTGAATGTATTGGGAAAACCCTATCCGTTCCAACCCAATCAGCCCCTGGGCAAGCATAGAAGCCCGCAAAATTTCTGACTTTAATTGGAAGCGGTGGAAGCGCAGATAGGCACAGTCATTATGACAGTTATTACTGTGAATCGTTGCTCTTAAGATCCAAGGAAGATATATCAGGTTTATTGAAGGCACAGAAAGCAAGTATAGTAATATATAGAGTCACACTGGGCAAGGATCACTTCAAAAGGCAAGAGTGACAGAGGCTTGATAGAGTTTATAGTCAACACCGATTCTCAGAAAACAGGCGACTTCTACACAAACATCAGCTTATAAAAGAATACTTGCCCCGTCCTTCCAGCCTACCGTCTCCTCCCCACCTGTGCTCGTTAATACAGTTTTTATAGAATTCTCCTCTTAGCTTCGGCTAACAATTTATCACAACTTATAAAAACAAAGGCGGTGTCTTTTAACTTTAGGTCTGACGAAGGTAGTGACGCACAGTTCTTGACAGATAGGAAAGAGCACAGGAAATATAAAAACGGGAAAAGTAAGGCAAAACATTCATCAAACTTAATCATAGAGTAAATTCCAAGAAACACATAGAGTCACGCCTTATTCAGAAAACTCCTAGCCAATCAGAGATTAGCGCAATATCACACCTTCTGCTATGAAAACTGGTTGGTTGGAGCTGGGCTTTAACGTAACTACAAGGCATACGGCAGGAAAGTGGGGACTTAGCCGAATTTTGACAAACTTTAAAGAGAACGCTACCTACGTACGTTTAGTTAGGGTTAAACTTTCTTATATTTAATTTGATAGAGCACAGGAAATATAAAAACGGGAAAAGTAAGGCAAAACATTCATCAAATTTAATCATAGAGTAAATTCCAAGAAACACATAGAGTCACGCCTTATTCAGAAAACTCCTACCAATCAGAGATTAGCGCAATATCACACTTTCTGCTATGAAAACTGGTTGGTTGGAGCTGGGCTTTAACGTAACTACAAGGCATACGGCAGGAAAGTGGGGACTTAGCCGAATTTTGACAAACTTTAAAGAGAACGCTACCTACGTACGTTTAGTTAGGGTTAAACTTTCTTATATTTAATTTGATAGAGCACAGGAAATATAAAAACGGGAAAAGTAAGGCAAAACATTCATCAAATTTAATCATAGAGTACAATTCCAAGAAACACATAGAGTCACGCCTTATTCAGAAAACTCCTGGCCAATCAGAGATTAGCGCAATATCACACCTTCTGTTATGAAAACTGGTTGGTTGGAGCTGGGCTTTAACGTAGCTACAAGGCATACGGTAGGAAAGTGGGGACTTAGCCGAATTTTGACAAACTTTAAAGAGAACGCTACCTACGTACGTTTAGTTAGGGTTAAACTTTCTTATATTTAATTTGATAGAGCACAGGAAATATAAAAACGGGAAAAGTAAGGCAAAACATTCATCAAACTTAATCATAGAGTACAATTCCAAGAAACACATAGAGTCACGCCTTATTCAGAAAACTCCTAGCCAATCAGAGATTAGCGCAATATCACACCTTCTGCTATGAAAACTGGTTGGTTGGAGCTGGGCTTTAACGTAACTACAAGGCATACGGTAGGAAAGTGGGGACTTAGCCGAATTTTGACAAACTTTAAAGAGAACGCTACCTACGTACGTTTAGTTAGGGTTAAACTTTCTTATATTTAATTTGATAAAGCAGTTAACTTTACTATGAATTTTGAGCTGGTCGTTAGCTAAAAATTCCACACATGTGACGTATACAACTTGTTACAGTAGTCCTGAAGAGGACTGTTGGGTGTGCCTTGATTTCCACGCTGTTTCTGTTCTGATTTCCCCCTTTCCGTCTGGCTTTTCTTCTGACTTCTTTGCTCCTGCTTCGGTGGGCCCTTGAACTGCGCTATTGCCGAGTGGAGTGCCATGAAGTTGGAACAGTATGCTTCGATCAGGGTGGCGTGGCCGTGGTTTCCAATACGGGTCACATTGAGTCCTACTGAGAAGAGGGGTGAACACAGGAGATTCTGAAGTATGTAAAACAAGTACATAAATGTTGTGCTAATTAGTGATCCAATAGTTTATAACAACTACAACTGTGTAACACTCTGCTATAAGGTGGGTGTCGCTTAAATCTTATTTATTTCTAAAGAGAGTAGTGCATAGCAACGTTTCTTAAATGTGAGCATTATTAGGCCTTACATCCGAATACAGACTTCTGTTACCTTCGAACGGCAAACGTTAGCCATTTTAACAATAAATCAATTAATTAAATATATAGGTGGGTCTGCGTTTGTCTCACCATTTTTACGTATTTGTATTTATTGAGTATTGGAAAGAATAAGTTGTGTGGGTGGTAGGAGAGATCTGGAGGGGAAGCTCGATATCTTTTGACCTTGTAACAGTCATTTAATTTTACCTTTAATAGTCAGTTAGTAAGAATCGTTTTAAACGCATAAGTTGAAGAGTATGGGATTACGCAAAAGATAAGGTAATAATTATTACCCCCAACATATTTTGCACCGGATAACGGGATCGAGGCGTCACTGATTAACATTGTGGTTGATAGAGTCAGTGTCCAAGACCACAGTAGAACAATCGCTCTCCTGGTCATCTTTTGGCTCATTGCTTTCCGGCTCTGGAATTTGGACGCACTCAAGCTTTCTTTCAGGTTTCAATTCCTGCGGACCTTTCTCACTGTTTTCTTCTTCATTACATAAACGATCATGATTATCCGGAACTTCGAAAGACAACAGCCTCAAGTCGGACGTAATAAATAAATACAAATAATTAGATATATATTATAAAAATTATATATACTGGCACATTTATGGATATACTGCCCTCTGTCAGATTTGCTAACCGTTAACATTTAGTGTTTATTCATGTCCCAAACAGTCAAAACCTTGGCTATTACGGTTTTTAAAAGAGTGAGGATATAAATAGCACTAGGTGTTCAAAAGTTCAATATTAAATCATCAATGACTTTTAATAAATACTTGCAGTTTGCTGATCTCGTCAAATTACTACTGAACTTTGCAGATTCGACTGTACATTTTACCTCACAAAACATTCAGATTTTGTTTGGAAGACATTCGCATGAAAAAACTTACGTCATCTTTTTCTCGGAGTGGGCTGAGGCAGCTGGTTGTCTGAGTAACGAACTGTTTGCAAACTGACACTGTTTGCTCGATTCGCAACTTAAAATGGTATTTGGACGGCGTCATTAATTATACACCCAGTCCCGTGCGTTTTTACCGTACAACAAATGTTTGTTTCGTATTTACTTAATTGCTTTTTCAACAAGTTAACATCCATCAAACATCTGCCCAGCACCAATGAAGTTTAGTTTCTTATCTCCTTTTTGATGCCAGAAGACTAATGTTTTTTGAGCAATAATTTTATGTCAAACCCCAAAGAAGCAACTGACGTGTTTGCACTAATAATTTCAATACCGTAACATCGAAAGTAAATCAACAGGTACCGATTGAAGGGAACTCTATGCACCTAAAATGATACACTTTAGTCACACTCTGTCCGGGCCGGAAAATTGAAAATATTGTGCTCAGCGACGAATTCGACCAAACTATCCTGAAAAAACCAAAAAGTATGCTATTGCTTAGTTGTTTGAAAACAGTTTACTCGGTTTGGCTACTGCTTAGCTCATAGTATTTTACTACGCTTAAAAAGCCGTCCCTCTGTGTTCTTCCCCCGGGGCTTGGGACCCGACGTCGGCCCATTACCGGACTCTTACCTACCTAAGCTAACCTATTTGGTAATTTAGGGTTCCTATCTTAGTTATCTCTAAATCGTCTAACTTAGTCAATATACACTACCTAGTTCGATCTAACTAATTTTTTACACTTTTATATTATAGTTTTTAATTTTAAATACAATGTACAACAAATATATACAGTTATTTACAGTTAGCCCTGAAGAGGACTGTTGGGATAAACAATCATATATCTAAAGGTGCCGTACTCACCCCGTCTGCTAACACTTTTCTCTTTGGGTAAACGTAGCTTAGGGCATCCTTAATTTGATAGTATTGAATTGTCTTATTGTCTGGATGGAGGAACCGCCGATTTTCCCCAGATTTTGTATTACCTGTTTCTAAAACATTTTTAAAATCTTCGGGACCATACTCATTTAGGGCCTTGCTTACTTCTTTGTGGGAGACTTTATTCGTCTTTCCCCATGCTAGGTAAGTTTTACTGCAAAGTGCTATAATCCCATCTCCGGTCCATTCTTCTTTGAACAAACCAGGTATTCTTTTCTGACTAGGATCAGGACAAAGAAATCTTTTAGGGCCTTATCCCATGGTTTTTCATTTCTAATAGGGGCACAGTCACTTAAGTTTTTAGAAGTACAGGTGAACTTATCCCTGCAAGCCACAAAGAGACCACTTCGCATATGCACATTTAATATTACATTAACAGTATGTCCTACGAACGTTTGCAGCTGCAATTGTATTAATATTAAGATTTTCCTGAGTCTATTCCTCAGGAGATGTCGCAACAATCGCTTATTAAATTAAAGGTTTAAAAGCGACAAAAGTATCCTGTAGGCTAACTTCTGTGCCTTGGGACAGCACGGGATCCCATACTTGTCCAGACGATTGGTATGGCCGTATTCATTACATATTACAGTATCCTCATCTTCTCTCTCTTAGGTAGTTGTTCCAGAAACTGGGCTGCTCCCATTTTTCCTAACACAGTGTTTTCGGTTTGGAAGGACTTTTGTTCGGCTCTTTTTTGGGAACCGTAAAGGCTTTGGCGCAAGACTCCCCCTTTGCAACAAACTTAAAAGTTTGTTCAGTAGAGTGGATTGAGCCAGTAACACATTCATGGACAAAATCTTGTTGTAGGCGTAACGGGCTCAGCTAAAATGAAAAAATAAAAGGACACTTAGACTATCGAACTAGCAATTACAAGTATCACGTCTATTTATTGATTTGTAAATCATATGAATTATCCATAATGTAGGTTATTGGAACATTTATCGACATTTTGTCTCTATTGCTCCATTGATCCGTTTACAATTATTTCAAACAGCACTTCGCTAGCGAAATTAGCAGGTTTATATCAGCATAGCCCAGTGCTGATCAACTTTGCATCTAAAATCATACCCTGTACAGCTGTACCCTGAAGCAATCTTACTGTCGTCAAGAAAACTAGTGTAACTCAAGAACTTGAGCCTTCTGTTAAGTGATGACGTGACATCACAGAAGGTCCTTGATTGCTTTAGTGCCACCTGATCTTTTGTAAGTTGTCCGTCAGTCAGAGCAAAACACGCATAATTGCTCTTGAATTGTTGAACATTCGCTTGACAGGACTTACTTGCAATATATACATTCACAAGAATGACAGTTGACAGGTTACATATACGTTCACAAAAGCTTTCACATATTCACATAAAGCGCCAGACAATTGTGGCATGCGTAACGTAACAATGTCCTTAATTTATTCATTTTAACTGACTATAACCGTCATATAAACATTGTCGTTTACTCACGACAAACAGTCAACTAGTGTGGCTGCACCTCCCGCTCCTGCTGTTGGGAAAGGGGTAGATTTTCAGATCCCCTGTAGCCAATCCTCAACCCGTAACCTTCACCAAACCCAGGTCTCCTCCGCGATACACCTGTGAATGCTTCATATAACAAACCAACTGTTAGTCTTGCACAGGCTACATCTAAAACACTTTTCAGACGGATTTCGTGTGTTCTAATACGTTGCAGATCCGGTGTTTACGTAAAGTTCTGTAAAGCTTTTCGGTCAAAGCCAATTTTCCGTCATTAAAGAATTGTTTGGGGCTCACTTCTTTTTTCAACCTAGTAGTAGATCTAATTTTTAAAAGATTGATGACAGGCACAAGATTATTGCACTAAAGTAATGTTGTAAAACCAAACTTTAAAGCTTGATTAAAAAAATCTGCGTTTGATGAATTGGCATTGGCATCAGAAAAACGGCAAAAAAATTGCAAAAGGACATTTACCATTAAGATAGTTGGCTCTATGGTTGAATGTACAGGATACAATGTTGCATACTAATGTTAGAATTCCTGCAGATTAGAAATTGGAGTTCACACCATTATGAGAATTGTATCTGTCCACCATCACTTCACATGACATGGGTAATTACTTCACATCCCTAGAATACAGATGTAAAACCTGCAAGTTCACTTTTGACAGATTTTAAACTCTGTGACAGAAACTACCATCACAGCTAGTATATGTGGATTAACAAGGCACCAAATATTGGGCAATGGTGCAGCTGCGCGAATGAATTACCTTGGAGTTACGGTGCTCTGTCGGATGGTCTAATTTCGGATAGTCTAACTTCGGATAGTCTAAAGAAATTTTCGGATAGTCTAACAAGGTCAAACTAAATTGCACTCTGAAATTTTCTGTTAATTGATTTTCGGATAGTCTAATTTCGGATAGTCTAACTTCGCACAGTCTAAAGAAATTTTCGGATAGTCTAAAAGATAAGCTAAGAAAATTTACCTTAGAAATGTAAGTGTTTTAAGCTTGACAACAGTTACAACAACATTTTATTTAACGTTACACAAGCAGAATCTAAAATTGTTAAAATAAGCTATATATACAAGGATATTATATCAAGGCCGTTCTGTCTCCCACAAATTTTTATTTTGACCTGATCAAATTCGTGCTTCAAGTAAAGCATGAACTTGTAAATGCTGAGATGAGGCTGCCCCATGTGACTATTAAAACGGCTGTGCCAGGCTTCTACAAAATATTCGTGCGGATTTTCAAGTTGTAAAAATCCCACAAAAATAACGGAGTACGGTGCAGCCAAAACAGAATAAAATAATCGAATAAAAAATCCTGGCGGACATCTAAAACACTTACATTTATAAACCTAAGGTAAATTTTCTTTGCTTATCTTTTAGACTATCCGAAATTTTCTTTAGACTGTCCGAAGTTAGACTGTCCGAAATTAGACTATCCGAAAATCAATTAACAGAAAATTTCAGAGTTCAATTTAGTTTGACCTTGTTAGACTATCCGAAAATTTCTTTAGACTATCCAAAGTTAGACTATCCGAAATTAGACTATCCGAAAACACCCCGGAGTTACAAATATAAATGGTAAGCACAATTCTTAACGCTGATCTAATTTTATACAAGCGCACACACATACAAAACGAAAATTTTACGTCTTTTGTTATTTCTCATGATTCCGCTATTGCATGCTATTCCGCTAAGCAAGACTGATAATTTTTGGCACACATACTCACATTAACTGACACTACGTACATGGAAAATATCACGACATTTGTAAGTCTTAATCGCTTTCTAGCTACGTCTTTATACCGATCTGACCATATGCCGCCACCGTTGGAAATCTAATCTTTTCAGTTATATATGTCGGAGCGAAAACACAAATTTGGCGTATTTGCAAATTTCGCCAACGAAAACGCAAATTTGTGTTTTCGCTAACGAAAACACAAATGGTTCTCACTCTAAGGCTCCAACTAATTGTCAGTGTAGTAAAGTGCACGTAAACATGCATATATAGAAACGGTCACTGTGTACAGTACGCATATGTGCAATATATTTCTCTGTATTTATGTATATTGGTTTGTTCACAGCTGCCTTACATCTGGTAGTCTCAATTGCTCTCTAGCTACGTCTTTATACCGATCTGACCCTTCATTGCCATCTTTGGGCCGTTTTAGCTACGTTTATCAACTTATGATTAAACGTAGATGGAAAAACATTAAAATACTGAATACGGTTAGTGCGCGTTTGTGCATAAAAACTTTTTTCTAGCCAGATTAGGAACAAAAGCGGTAGAATTTATTTACTTACTTATTCAGTGAGGCATCCGCTCTGGATGATCTTTGAATCTTTTGAATTTGGAAGCGGGAAACCAAAAGCAGAAGCGTGTAATTTATTTGATCCATTGTGAATAGATTGTTATTTAATAGATGGTTAATAAAAACAAGCCAGGCACTAAAAACCAACAGACCTGTTTTGCCAGAAGCGTCATAATATGGCACTAGTTGTTATCATCAATGCACGTGTGTTACTTAATCGCCGATAGTTTCAAAAGTATAAGCTTGAATGGAGCTAAGAATGTTACAATAGTTAAATTTTACTCGACTTTATTCTATAGCAGGATTTGGATAACTTGGTAAGATTAGACTGAGATTTGAACAAACTATTTGTTTAATGAGAATCTATTAGTACTGACAAAACGCTGATACTTTCTCGTTTGATTTCTCTCTTTCTGAAACTGGTGTACTTTACAAAAACGTGGCGTCTTTGTCAGCCGTCAGGCAACAAAGCTTTCAAGTTCTCCCTACATGTCAAATATACTTTGAATCAGTTTAAACAGTTGAGAATAAGCAGACTTCGTATAACTGATAGCTAGTTTTGGTAGTACCAGCTTTTGTAGGACAGCTTTTAATGAATGATTATTTAGTCGTGATTTTGAAAAGGAATCTTCCTAACTTGACAAAAACTGGAACCTTCCATTATAAAAAACTCCTTAACTTTTGTTTACAATTCTCAAAGCAATTTTATGAGTTTTGACAAGCAAACAGGTCAGGGATTATAACATGATTTTAAAGTAGAAGCAACTAGACCAGAACAACTGGGTTTATGAACATGTAGACCAGCACAATTTGCTCACTAATAATGTAACACTTTTCAACGCATTGTTTTGAAATTGAAGATTAATTTTGAACTAATTGGAAGTTTTATTTGGTTCACCCAGTAATGGAGTTTAATGTCAACAAGATTGCTCACAAATTGTTCCCCCGAGAACTCAGTAAGAAGAGTAAGTCAGTTATTCTTTCATTAATGATAAATTTTAAATGAATATGAGTTGAATTCTAAAGCGGTTTGTTTTCAAAAGTTTAATAAGGTCACAACCGTAGCAATTCATCAATTAATGTAAAAACCCCGAAGAAATGCAGCTATTATATAAACAGTAAGCCTGTTAATACTCCATCAGTCTAATTTCTAAAATGTCGATAAATCAAATGGCAGACCGCTTTCCCACACAATGCTCTGCTCTGCGAAAGCCATGCCATTTGTTCCCACTCTACAATGGAGTAGGTAGTACTACGGGCCGCCAAACACAACGATTGGTGAAGACATCTCCAATGTTCACACGACTATCAGAAGATGAGTAACAGGAAATCTTGAAGGGCCGCTCCAAATTTGAAAATGTGCTTGAATTCGACGAAAGGACTTGCACTCTTGCCAAAGACATATTCTAACAAACGAAATGCGACTAAATGAAATCAGAGCTTAATGCTGTTTATTTGCTAGTCGTTAGTTGATAAATTATATAAATGCCTATCGTTGTAACTTCTTTAGTGTGGAAGTAAATTTTCAAGGAAAATGCTACATATATTTTAATTTAATAAATCATACAAGGTGTTACTGCATATTTTCTTTTATTTACTACACATCATGTTTGTTGAGAGCGGGTGTCACTTTGTACAAGATTACACCAACACTATAGCATGTAAATGAATTTTCAGTAGTCCTTCAAAACTATACATGCATTGGAAGTTTTCGTTCAGTTATTAAAATTAAAACTATAATTTTTATTACAGATTCCAAGCACTCATACTGTTTTTGAGTAGTCTTATTGATATTTTGAAAATAACCGATTTTCACCGAAAGACTACGCTTTGAGTAGACACCCATAAAATTCCTTTAGCTTTATAACGATAACTTCCACTAACCAGGAAGAAGCACGGCCTCAGAATTACACCGACATGTATGTTGACATAAATCATAGGTTCAGATCAGATGATCAGTTTTGAGTGTCGAAGACTACAAATAGGCCAAAATACTTTTGTTCGGACTTCAATTTTCTTGTTTGATATCGAATATGTCACATTCGCTAGAAGCCGCATTTTTAAATTGACATCCTGTTTGTAAATTATTTAAACTTAAAAGTTTAGAACTGTAAGAACTGTGAAAAGTTTCTTTCTTCCTTACTGTGTATTCTCTTAGGGTGGTGATTCCTTTTGGAGACATCAACTTTGAATTATCACTGCTCATTCATTATTTGGGGCTTATGAGCCATCTTTTACATCAAACTGTAGGGCTTATGTCGATCTGAGTAGGGGCAAACGTTTTCTTCTATTTAAAGGATTAACTTTAAATGACTCTGTCCACTTGAAATCAGCAGTTGTCAATTTCTTTCCAGTTCTACCAATAATACAGTTTAACTCTGATGCACTGGACAGAAATAAAGAGGGGGTCAGTTGACTACACGAAATATTGTGTATTTAAATTAGTAAATAGATTTCACTTCTCAGTTTGAAATTTGTTAAATTTATTACAAATCTAATTATCAATAAATTATGTACGTGAACAGTTTTTGAATCGTGAAAATATGAACTCTTCTTCTTATTGTTATTATTAAACGTTTTTAAACGGAACTAAGTTAAATTCAAATGTTTAATGGTAGCATTATTAGAAACATGAATAGTATATATTATTGTAAACTTAAATCTTTTAATAAACTAGAAAGCTAAAATGTTACTTTGCAACAACTTCTTGTTCCCGCAGTTTCTGGCAATTAATTTTATTCTTTTAATAAATTTAACCTAAGTGCATACAAAAATATTCTTTTATTATTCACCCCTTCTTTATTTCTGTCCAGTGCATCAAAGTTAAACTGTACTATTGGTAGAACTGGAAAGAAATTGACCCCTGCTGATTTCAAGTGGACAGAGTCATTAAGTTAATCCTTTAAATAGAAGAAAACGTTTGCCCCTACTCAGATCGGCATAAGCCAACTGTAGTTTAACATTTTCCATTTTTAATGAATACAATGAACTAAGTTTTGTTTTCAAAAATCTTTTCTATTGCATTTTCGAAGAAGTATAATTTTCCAGATTTTTTGCAGGTAATTTTTTTTCGCGAGACATCGATTATATCCTTCGATATATCTATCAAATAGCTTGGGACCCTTTTTTAGTTATAATGAAATCGCTCTTCGCTATGGAGAAATTAAGTAAAATATATGCGCAACCAGGATTTTGCCTACTTTTCCCAACTTTGGCAAGCGACCACTCGGGCAACTAAGAGTCCCGGGGTAATTTTGTGTTGAACACACATGCTAAGTAAGAACCCTGCAGCTTGAATAGTGAATGCTCCACAATCGCTAGGAAAAATTTGGTCAAGTTGCTACAAAACTAACTTTTTTATGATAGCAACCCTACTGGATAGCAGCCCTACTGGATAGCATCTAGATGATGACCATGCCTCCGCTAAGGTAATTGGCCTCTGTGAGACCTACAAATGGACACCCTTAGTTTAACTCTACAGCTTGTGTAGCTCAAGAAGTAACGCATGAGAAAGTACTCTTTAGTTGGTCCAGAAAGCACTCTTTTGATCAGCTTTGTATATATATAGATATGAATTATAATTTTCGTTAGTTAAGGAAGGGTAACGTCCAAGAATTACTCCTATCGTAGAAGACATGTAATCTACTCTCTGGTAAGTTCAACATTTCCATATTCAATATCATTTTGTCTTTCATTTATTCAAAAGTTTTGAAATTCAGCAATAATAGGGATGTTAGTAAAACATTATTGAAGGCGTTGACTGCCTTAATTTCAAACAGTATTTATTGTTTACTGTTCTAGGTATTTGATATTTACATTTTATTATTGCTTGCTGCACAGAGTGGAAACTCATTACCTGATCAAGCTAAAGACGCAGCTCCAAGACATCTTGTGTATGATGAGGGACAACGAAGTAAATGGAGAAACCATCGCTGGCTATGCCAAGAAACTGAAGCAATTCTTCAAATTTTTGAAGACGAATTGCATGGACACGGAAGAAGAGAATACGGCCGTTAAGAACATCCTGGATAGCCTCGACTGGACGACTGCTAACACCGCAGAAAAGATGAAGACCAGGGAGAAGGTCAACAACCGGTTTCGAGATTACCGTGACAGAGACAATCTGCGACCGTCAGAGATTGTCAAGATAACGACGAACCAGCGGATGCAGGAAAAGCTAAAGGAAGTGATGCAAAGACTGGAAGGTCAGAAATTCAAACTTAGGGACAAAGCAACCAATTTGGAAGACTTCCGCACTCTTCGTAATTACCTGATCTCGACTCTTATTGCAAATCATGGTCAGCGCCCTTGCAGCGCCCAGATGTTGCGGGACGAAGAAGTGAACGTGGCATACCATAAAGGTTTAAGAGGTATCGGTCAGAAAGACTATTATGTGATCGTCATCCGGGACATCAAGAATCAGTCCTCAATGTCCGGAAATGTGGCAATCTCACAAGATGAAATGGTCGTATGGGGCAAATACATTGAACTGAAATTGTTTTGTCTCTCTTACCTGGTACCGGAAGAAAATACAAGGTTTTTCGTAACATCTGATGGTGGCCCAATCACAGATGCCGGCAAAATGTTCCATGCCATCCAGAAAAATTATCCACGAGACAACCAAGAGCCTCGCAAGTTCACTACCGCCAACCAGGTCCGCCATACCTACGAGACCTACGCCCGCTTGCATCTGAGTTCGAACAAGGAAGAGGTTGCCCAGTACTTGGCGCACTCTGAGAAGACAGCCAACAAAGACTACGTGGACCTCAATCTTGACAGAGTGGTGGCCCAACGCTTTGAGCTGGAAAAGCTCATTGTCGCGTCCGGTGAATCCGAACCGCTGACTGTCCCCGATGAGCCACAGCCTTTTACTGTGCCACCCAAACCTCAGTCCGCATCATCGTCATCATCATCATCAACAAACAGACCTGGCCCATCCAGAAATGAAGCGTCCAAAACCACTGCGCCTATGTCCGACCAGCCAATCCAGTGTGATGCTCCTCCACTAGCTCCAGCCGCCCTTCCAGCCGCAGAAACTGTCCAAGCTGCCGTCTCTACTAGCCGTCAAGCGCTTGAAGAATCTGAAAAACCAGATTCGACCTCTTTCTCAACATCGAGCGTGTTTTCTCTGCCGACAGAAAAATCCGAAAGAGATAAGGTGGTGAAAGAAACTTTGGACAAGAATCACATCCAGCTGAACTCGGTCCCGCCAACTGGAGATGAACTTCGACAGCAGTTAAAAGCGGAAGTATCCAGAAAAGATCTTAAATGTTTTCAGGACACCTACCGCTATCGGCAGCGCAGAGTCAGGATCGACTACTTGATGTATGCTGAAATATTATGCAGCCGTAGAGAGGACGGCGACGGCGGAAGACGCAGATGGAGCTGATAAAATTGCCAAAAATGGGATTGCTGGGCTCGAGAAGCAAGCTCTGAAAGTCAACGCTCATGGCTGGCAAAACCGAGACCTTTCCGCCGACAGAATGGACAAGCTTGCAAATGAAGTCTACGATGACTTTCTCGCAAACATTGACAAGTATCAAAGACTTTACGGGATCCACAATGTCCACATCCGATTTCCTGATAGCACAGACAGCGAATCTAATAAATCGGACGAGCAGCAAACAGCTGCTGCTGTGCCCTCCAATGACCCCATCCTTCTTCCTGGTTCAGAAGATCCTGGCGAGTGCAAGCCACCATCGGCAAAGAAAAAGAAATCAGACGATGACGACGATAATGCTGGTGGAGCTGCGGGACCTGATGGATCGAAATCAGCCGATGCTTCTAAGGTTGCAAACCGACCAACCAAGAAGTCCAAATCAAACAAGCCTACCGAGTCCAAACCAGCAAAATCGTAAGACCGCCAGTGTGTTCGCTGAAAGAGATCCGGGAACGATGGACATGGACAGTTTTCTGAAAAGGTTCCTTCTAAGTCACCCGGACCACAAAGAGAAAGGAAACCACCCAAACGAGCTTCTTCTAACATTCAAAGACTGACCCAAAGATCTATAGCACCTGAAAAATTGGTAGAGCTATGCGAAACAATGGTGGTCAGGGATTGGAAAAAAAGAGTCTGAAAATAGAGGAACCGGTATTTTGGCAAATGAGAAAGTACCCTTTAGTTGGTCCAGAAAGCACTCTTTAGATCAGCTTTGTAGTTGAGAAACGTCAAAGGAGGGGGGGGGGGGAGGAACCGGTATTTTGGCAAATTACCTCCAAGTTTTAGAAATTTTTGGCTTACCAAACTAAAATTTAGGTTAAATTTTTGTTTGATGTACAATATTAGTTTGCTTTTTTTCTACATTTTAGTCTTGAGCATTTCGCGAGGTTATTTGAATCTGTCAGTCTCGGGCAAATTATTGTTTAGCTTTTTAATTTTAGCTATATAAGTCCATGAAGTTCCTGAACTCTATTTAGTACAATATGGTTTGCAGTTTATTTTCGCAACCAAAGTAAGTTGAATGAACAATTTAATTTAATTATCCCGGAAGACAAATTTTAAAGGACTCCAGGTGAGACAAGTACTCAGGTGACCCCGTAAAGTGCCGCGGGCGGATAAATTGTTGGTTTACAACTAATTTTTGGGTAAAAATATAGGAAAGCGCAGTTATTAATTAAAGGTTTGAAAAAACGGTGGACAATGTATGTGTTGTTGTTTTTTTTTGGGGGGGGGGGGAGGGGAAAAATTTGGGGAAAAGGAAAATTTTTGGGCTTTGGGTGTGGGAAGGGGGAAGCGTCAGGGCGACATAACGTCCAAGAATTACTCCTATCGTAGAAGACATGTAAGCAACTCTCTAAGTTCAACATTTCCATATTCAAAATCATTTTGTCTTTCAATTATTCAAAAGTTTTGAAATTCAGCAATAATAGGGATTTGATTTTTACATTTTATTATTGGGAAGAGAGAGGGCTCTTATCCATGCACTAGTATGAACACCAGATGCATGTGTGGCAGAGCTTGTAGTGGCTTAAATTAAATATGAAATTGAAAATAAGTAGGCAAGAAATAATTTACACTTGGGTAAAACAATACGTAGTACATAGAGTTAGCAAGACTTAGTTGGTAATTAAAATAAAAACTGGATTCTAAATAGTTAGCCGCAAATTAACTCTCAAATAATATTCTGAATCATGCGTAAAGCTACTCGGTAACCAAATTAGGTACTACAGAAAACAATTAAGATATACGATAGAGAATTAATTAACTGCTGCTTGACTATGAATGTAATTGTTGTATTCTTGTATTGTGCTATTGTATGAATTATTGTTGTTCATGCTTGTGATATCTCGTAGTTATTCTGTTGCTACCATAATTCAAAAAGAATGTGTTCGTGTCGTGGTGTGTAAGGCAAGCCAAATTGGGTTATTAGAAAGAGTTGGTTTTCTTAGTTTTGGCAATGATAGATTTTAAACAATAATAGGATATTGAATTTGAGCTTGTTACTTACGTCAATCTGTCAATATTTATTTTTCCGCTTACACCTACATATTTTACCACAATAACCAAGTATGAGAACATAGATTCAAAATTTATTCATGATTTGCATATAGTCATCATTAGTAATGTTTAATTAAATATCGTGAGTTTCCTCTGTATTTCTCAAAAAAGAACAGAGCCATTAAGAATCAATAGGTACCGTTGAAAAGGACTTTGGTAATGATGATTTACATCAATCAGAACTTTCAATTATGTCTTACATTTTCAAAATATCATCAAGTTTTGAATATCACATTTTTAGCAAATACTAACACTTTCTTGCATAACACTCAAATGTGGCTGTTCTCAAGCGTCAAAATTAAAAATCATCATTAAGCCATTAAAAATCCAGCAATTATTATGTGTCCTCTAATTTGTTAGGTCACAGTCCCTAGCAACGTATTCGTTTCAGAAAATATGTCCCAAAATAAAAGTATTTAGTTAATTAAGAAATTCATGACAGCTGGCTGCTGAGTGCATTTTCCGCCCAGTATTCAAGGACGGTCCCCAGGTCCAAGTATCCGTTGTTGGATTATAGATCTCAACTGTATCCACTGCAACACCGTCATCATCCTCCCCACCAATTGCGTAGATTTTTCCATCCATCACTGCCAGTGCATGGCCCATGCGACCTTGTTGCATGGGTTTAATCCAAGACCAAGTATCTGTGGAAGGATCATAGGTTTCGTCTGATTGGCTTGCGTGATCCATAGTCTCAACGCCGCCAATCATATACAGGCGCCCGTCTAAAGCTGCCATCGATGAAAGCATACCACGCTTTGTCTTAGACGAAATGGTCGTCCATTTGTTTTTTCCAATGTCATATTTTCGGCAAATTGCTGGGTCTAAAATAAAACATTGCTTCATGTCGAAATCAAAGCTGTAACTTTTGAAACAGATTGTTGAAAACCAATGGCTCTGAATTGCTTTATGCGGTTAATTTGTTGGCGTTGAAGACTTCAAGGTTTTTCATTCGGTAAATGAGCTTTATGGCTTTACGGCTAGGCTATGCTATTAGGAACAGTACAGGACAATGTCAAGGCTAAGAACGTGGGAACAAATATAAAAATTACGCAGTATTCTAAACATACTGTTTTGCAGAATTTTATTAGCAACTTGAAAATTACACTTCTTCACCAACTTCACAATCTTTACTCTTCAAATTTTAACACCATCAAAAACTACTTATGTGAAAAGTGAAAATTTATGCAATTGCCCACAAGAAAAGTTTCACCGCTTCGCAGCAGGTCTACAATTTATAAAAATGTACTTCTAGCAGCATAGTCCTTTTGCATACGTATGCACCAAGTTGCAACCTGCATATGCAAGTTGCAAGTTTAATAAAACTGGCCCCAGATCCATATAGTGACCCGGTCACCCAGTTTCATTTCTGCAATGCATATATAACTCTAAGCAATGCCTGGAAAAGTTTAGTCTCAATATGACAAGCAATATTGTGTGTAGACGTATGTACCCTTAGCACACACATTGCTTACGCCAGACCCACAACCTTTTGAGTCATGATTCTTGGGTGGAGTGCTTCTTGATCCACCCCTTACTTTTCTTTGATCCGCTCTGGATTTTTCCGAAATCCAATTTTAAAGTAGTGTGCGGGACTGCGGGAGGGTACCGCTGCACACCAATTTTTGAGTCATGGAACGACATTCTGCACAAAGTTTGCAAATTTCTTCGTCGTCATGATCCACTCATCAAAAGCAATCCAAATTCCTTCCTTTGCAAGAAATTTTATAAACAAGAATTAAAAAATTTACCTGAATTTTGCTTAATCTGTATAAGACTTTTAATGTCTAGTCTGCATCCTGCCCACTCACCGAAGCTAACCAGATACTAGTACAAGTAAAAACCAATTCTCTAGCTTCAACTACATTGGAACATATATGTTACGTACCGTATGAGATTTTGTACCGTATAATACGGTACGGCAATTTTCGTACCGCATTAAACGGTACGTACCGTATTATATTGTACGGTTAGTTTTTGTACCGTATTGGCAAAAACTGAATACTCCTGTTAAATAATATTAAATAAAACGAATAATACAAATTTTGCAGTTTTGCTACAAAATAGCGTCTCAAAGGGTCGCGTCCGACAAAACCGTATTTTTGCACTAAAAATTAAGTCTTTTCTGCGCATACCAAAACCAAAGCGCTGTTGCGAACGGTTGCGTTTGAAGAAACCCCCAAGCTATAGAACTGTCTCAATTTGACAAGCAATATTGTGTGTAGACGTATGTACCCTTAGCACACCCATTGCTTGCGCCAGGCCCAAAACCTTTTGAGTAATAATTCTTGGGTGCAGTGCTTTTTGATCCACCGCTTACTTTTCTTTGATCCGCTCTGGATTTTTTCCGAAATCCAA
This sequence comes from Trissonchulus latispiculum, assembly GCA_030248195.1. Lineage (NCBI taxonomy): Eukaryota > Metazoa > Nematoda > Enoplea > Enoplida > Ironidae > Trissonchulus > Trissonchulus latispiculum. Next base: position 51,852 of record JASAND010011746.1, read on the forward strand.
TTTTGAAGTAGTGTGCGGGACTGCGGAAGGGTACCGCTGCACACCAATGGCACCAAATGCACAGTCATGGAATGACATTCTGCACAAAGTTTGCAAATTTCTTCGTCGTCATGATCCACTCATCAAAAGCAATTCAAATTCCTTCCTTTGCAAGAAATTTTATAAACAAGAATTAAAACATTTACCTGAATTTTACTCAATCTGTAGAAGATTTGTAAGGGCTAGTCTGCTTCCAGTCCGCTCACCGGAGCTAAGCAGTCTCTAATACAAGTAAAAACCGATTTTCAAGCGTCGACTACATTATAATTTACGCAAAACTACTAAGAATTAAACGGGTTAGAATATTCTTACGAAACAATCATCAAACATGCGATATAATTTTTGAATTTTACACATATAAGATTCCAAGTACACTGCGTCCCGTCCGCTCATCCAGAATGGGTAGGTGTTGGGATAAAATTTTGAGAAAAAGTTTGGCTTCAATTTTTTAATTTTCTGATTTTTAGAATGACACTGTTTATCCAAAATTAAATATGGCATTCGAAAAAATTTTAATGACTTTGAGATTTTGTATGCTAACACCTGCCCATTCTGAGGGCTTTTTCGCGAATGGGTAGAGTGGAGTAGAGTAGAGTAGAGTAGAGATAAAATTAACTCTACCCTTTTCGCGAGGTGTCCGTTCAAAAGGTCTAAAGTCAAAACGTCTAACGTTCATAACGTCTACCGACGAAACGTCAAACGACGAGACGTCTACTGACAAAACGTCTAATTTTTCTAAAACTGTGTCACCAGTTCAAAATGTCTAAAATCATTTTAAGGAAAGCAAATCAGGTTTAATATTATTTTAAAGTAAACGTATTACAATTCTAGAAGCTAGAACTTATGCTTAAAATTAATAAGTAATCAGCAATCAGTGAAATCTGTTGCACCATCTTTACAGATTACAGTCAGTAATCAGTATTCAGTGAATAATCAGGAAATTGCTAAAAACCTACTTTACTAACTGTGATCTATACCTAAATCACGCTGGTAACTTTAGCGAATGATCAACCTATTGTTTCAAACAGCAACCATTTACCAGTAGCCAAAGAATCTGCTTTCGTTTCGCCATTTTGGTACCAGTCGGTAGTTAACAGAATAGTCAATGACTAGTCGAATACTGAAGCTAATGCAGAAAATAAGAAGTATATTTGGGACAATACCAGAACTTCAAAAGATTGGCAAGACCCTGCCACCCATACCCAAAGCGTCCTATATGAATACTGACCCAGACCCATGTAAAATAAGTAAAAATAATCACGAAAAGTTGGAAAGTTTAGACGTTTTGAACGTGTGACACAATTTTAGAAAAATTAGACGCTTTGACAGTAGACGTTTCGTCGTTAGACGTTATGAACGTTAGACGTTTTGACTTTAGACATTTTGATAGGGAACCTTTCGCGAATGGATAGAGTTAATTTTAACTCTGCGCGTTTTTAACTCCTCTTAACTCTGCCAGCAGAGTTAAGAGGAGTTAAAAAGCGCAGATTTAAAATTAACTCTATCCATTCGCAAAAAGAGTTAGGCAGAGTTAATTTTAACTCTACTCTACTCTGCTCTTTTCACGAATTCGTAAGCAGAGTTAATTTTAGCCGATTAACGTAACGGTCATAAAAGCTGCTGAACTCAGGTAAACTTTGTTTTGGAAGTATTTTAGCGCACTTATTATGTAACACTGCGTCAAGTTTTGACTTGGTGACCTTGTATAGAGCCTAAATTTACTGAATATTGAATGACGACTCAAATTTCTTCGTGTTTATCAGCTTTACACTTTGTAGTTGCGACGTTTAGATGATTATGAAAACCAAACACAGCTTTCGCAGGCTTTATAGGATAGAACCTGCAGTTCTGCATTTATATAAACAACCTTATACACTTTCCTGCTTATTGTTGTTCTTCCGAAACATAAAGTAGATCATTCGTCCAAAACAGAGTTTGGCATTTCCATGAAACGGTATCAAGTTCAAAGAACTCGTTTACATCGTTTAACTTAAGGTGGTGATTTTCTTTGGTCACATAACGTTTGCACCATTATTATTCATTCATTCCTTGAGTTAAGAAGCCATTTTTATATCAAAATGGACTTGACATTTTCTCTTTTTAATGCATACGATGAAACTAATGTTGCTTTTCTAAAACATTTTTAACACATTTTAGAAGAAGTATAATTTTCCAGATTTTTTTGCAGACTCAAGTAAAGTTTTTAGCGAGACATCGGGTATATCATTCGATACCTCCATCATATAGCTGGGGACGATTTTTTATTTATTGTGTAATCGCTCTTCCTTATAGAGAAATAAGCTGAAATGTGTGCGTAACCTGTATTTTGCCTACTTTTTCCAAAATTTGTCAAGCGATTACTTTAGCAAGAAAATGCAATCGGAGCAACTAAGAAAACGTCCCTGGGTATATTTGTGCCCAACACATCTATTTGCAAAAACTACATTTTTATGATAGCAGCCTACGGGATAGCTGTTGGAAGACGATCATGCGTCGCATAAGTTGCCCCTATGAGACCTTCAGATCGACGCCCTTAGTTTAAGTTTACGGCTTGCATAGTTCAAGAAATGATGGATTATTTGATTTTTGCAAAAATGACAAGATTTCGACGCCAAAACAAGAAAATTGGCTATATCTCACGGTAGGGAAAAGCTAGAACGTTGCTTTAAAAAGCAAAAATATAAATCTCAACGAGATGTCTGGAATGAATATAGTCATAACCATACCTGAACGGGAGGTCAAATTTCACTGACCCTTGTTGAAGCAAATTTGGGTACCCCTTGTGAGAGCGATTTTTCTTAGGGGGACTTTTTAAAGCGATTTTTAAGCGATTTTTGCCATTTTTTTAACAAAAAACAGCGATTTTTTAGCCAAAACGCGTTTTTTGGGCGTTTTTTAGCTAAAAATAGTAATTTTAAGTGAAAACTTCCGGCGAAGCCGGAAAATTTTTGGAAATTTTAGTCGTAAAACCTATTTTTTGGGCAATTTTCTGAACCCTTGTGGCCAATTTTCTTACCCCTTGTGGGAGTAATTTCGCGACCCCTTGTGGGCGACTTCGCCGAGGGGGGGGGAAATCCCCCCCCTTTCCCCCCCCCTTGTCCACCTGTGGTCATAACTGTATAGTTGCTGCCAAGCTTTCAGAAATTAGGAAAAACCGCACTGACCGGAAATCTCAAATTTTTGAATCGGGATTGCGCGGAGGGTGTTAAAACGCTAAAAGAATATATTTTGGAAAGTTTCATCAATTTTCATCTTGATTTACGCCGCGAACAACAGTATGTGCCCAAAAGGAATCACCACCTTAACGTTGACTTGACATTATAGTAAGAGCTAATTTTATGAATGTAAGAAAATGGCATTGGCATGAGGTCTGTCTAAAAAGCGGAAGCGGAAATGGAAATGAAAGCGGAAATGTGGTTTAGAAAGCTGAAATAAAAACGAAAACACGGTATAAAATGTGGAAACGGAATTTTGTCTGAAAAGCGGAATCCAAAATGTCTAAAATGCGGAAACGGAGAACGGTCTAAAACGGAAGCGGAAACGTTTAGTGTTTTCCAGACATTTCTCTCGCTAGACGGCGCTGTGGTACAGTTCGGGCATCCAATGAAAAATCTTAATTCGTTAGCATTCTGCCAATAACGTTTTAAGCGTGTAGTAAACTTGCTTTGATGAAAAGAAATGAAAATTTCATGAATGAATAAAATGAATGTATAATAACTGAAAGTATATAGATATATCAAAATAAAAAATAAGAAAACGACACGAAAAAATATATCTGGAGGAACCTGTCTACAATTAAACAAATTTTTGGACATTTAATGGATAACAATGGATAGGGATAAATTTATTAAGTTAAATTATTTTATGAGACATGCAAAACTAATCAAAAGAAATATCAGAAATCAAAATGGAATTGGAAAAAATGTAATTTCTTCGCATATAAAAAATTTCATTGCAGGATACAAAATCAATCCATAAACGAGTTTAAATCGAATATGTCCGTTATGGAAAGATTATCCAAAATTCCCCTTTTAACGGCAACCATTTCTAAATTTACATTCTTCTTAGTTTTTACCTAAGTCCGACTACAGTTTACTGGTGAAAATTACTTTTTGGACAAACAAAACTATATATATATACACAGAGCGATTATTCGATTCGATTTCGATTTTAAGATTTTACCGGGAAATGGTTGCCCACAAAATGGGTGCTGGGATAATGAATTAATAATCGAAACAGACCCTGAAAACTGTCGAAGAAATAAGGCTGGTTTGGCTGTAATGGAAAAGCAGTCTGAAATGTGCATATTGTAATGTGTGAGTTGTGATGTGTGAGTTGGGTGTATTTAGTGAGTTTATTTTAATGTGAAATTCTGGTGAGAATGATAATTTTAGTGTGAAATGTGTGTTATGTAAATTTATGTTGAAACTAGTTTGAAATTGTTCGTTTTCTATGTTAAAATGCGTGGTGTTTTATTCAGCCCACTTAGCTGCTAGGTGGCGCTGTTTGTCCTTTGAAGTTTCTCTGGATGCTCGCTGAGCATCCCGTTTGCAAAGGGGGTCTCAAAATGGACCAATCAAAATTCACCAGGCGCCTCTCTCAGCATCCCGTTCAAAAACTAGTCAGTCTCTTATTTTTGCAGCCCAGTGTGCGGTCGGTCGTTTATGCTCTGCCCTGTATATTTTATATTGCGCCTCTCCCTGCATCTTTTGGATTTCAAGAAGGGTCGTAAGTATTGATTTAATTCTCTTTTCTTTTGTAGACTCCGAGGCGACCTCGTGGGTCAGCCTAAATTTATTAGGGGTGTTATTTCGTTTTATTTCCTTTAAATTGGTAACTAATATAGCTGTTAAATTTTAGAACAGGGTTTAATATGTCATGCCATTTAGTTTAGTCAGCCGCGACGGCTTAGGGAATATTAGTTGAGAAAGTAGTTTTATTTAAAAAGGGTTTAAGTAGTTTTGGGGTTGAGCCCGTGCATATAAATTGGTTTGTATCTGTATTTAAATTTTACTTTTTCCTGTTTAAAAGTAGTTATTTCCTAGAGTCTATATTTGTCTGCACTTTCTTTGCTTTGTAAATTTTATTGATGAATGTTTTATTGTCAAAATTTACTATGCTATGTACTTTTCGGGAGTCTCTCCCTTGCCTGTTTTCTTATTAAATGTGGTCTCAGTAGCTGAGCCGATAGGGTGTTTTAGTTAGGTTTTTATTAGGACTGTATACTCGGTAGGTAGGACTCTGAGTTATTTCCAAGTCTAGGTAGGCTAATTATTTATTGAGCGTGTATTTAATCTAATCAAAGTTTCTTTAGTAGTCAAGTAGTAGGGCAGTCATTTGTCCCTTTAGTCAGCTCCTTTAGTAATTCGTTAGGCTTATTTAGTTCTTGGCGAGATCCTGCCCAGGTCGACTGGAACATAAGTCTCCTCCAGGTTCGTCGTTTCCATACGCGCACAGTTTCCACCCGTAAAGTCTGGTTGTCCATACACTTCCAGCTTTACATTAGGCTGCCAGTCTTCGACCTTTTCTTTTATTTCCCCTCGTTCGTTCTAGTTTATTGTTGTATTCTTGCTTTTCAGCTTTTGTCATTATAGTAGTGTATTTGTTTTGTGACTCCTCAGATTTGATCTCCTGGTATTTCTCCTGTGTCAGTTATTTAGTTGTTCTTTTAAGTGTTCTCTTTTAACCCGCTTTCCTATTTTAACTAATTGTACGTGTTTAATTGTCGAATTTCCATTTTTTGTAATTTTCCTTTGATTCTTATATAAATGTCCGTTCAACATTCACCTGCGAAAACGTCCAAGGCTTCGACCAAGCTGGCCGATACGGCCTCTTCAAGTGACGCGGCGGACAACCGACCCTTGAACGCAGATGGGTTCGGGCGGTTATTTCCTCCATCTACCCTGAGTAAGAATCCCTCTACTCAATCCTCGGCCAGACAGGCCTCAGCGGGCCCTGCATCTACAAGCGCTACGCTTAGTAGACCGTATTTGCGATCAGACTCCGCCAAAAATAAGGCTTCCAAAAGGGGGGAATTATTTGAAGATGTCATGGATCAGGGTCACGACGACCAACAAGAGGATGAGGCCTCACAGAAGACCGATGAATTCCTGTCACCCACCGATCAGGGTGAAGTTATCGAAGAGGAATGGGACGAACAGGCAAGTATTAGGGATCAATTGGAGTTTCTTCGGCTCAAGCTAGCTCGGATTGATTCTACTCTCCGGGACAGAGAACCTGATAAGGATCCGTTAGCAGCACCGGTGCCAGGTATGTCTGATGTCTCGGATTTAAGAGCTTTTGTAAATCAACTGGAATTGAACCTATTCCAGCAGCGACCACGATTGGGGTCGGATAGCTCCATCATACGCAGGCAACCAGGAGCGAGACCATTTCCTCCGTTTACCCGCTCTAAGCCTCGACGGCAAGAGGGGGGCGGACTCTCGCGACAATCGGGGCTAGCAGGCCCTAGTGAACCAGCAGTGTCTGGCCCACGGTATCGCTCAACAGCTCATATCGACCTCACACGGCCAAAGCGCCCGAAACGGGCTAGCAGTAGCCAACGGCCGGACGGGGGTGATTCAGAACAAGAACCGGATAGGAAACCGAAAGTGCGCGGACCCATGGATGCGTGGGTGGTCCCGCTACGGGACCAACCCACTGTACCGGTCCGACACCGGCCCCAAACGCCTGATACTGCTGGCCTTTTCCGAGTGAGAGGCTTGACCGAACAGGAATATAGCGTGATCAGAGGCTTGCTTACAGCTTGAATAGCAGAGATCCCGCGAGAAACATGGGAGGCACTCGACCAGAATTTCCCTCGAGTTTGTATGGAGCTATTGCGTATGTGGCCCAACCCCAGCATGGATCCGGACGCAGGGGCTCCCCCGTTTCAAATGGGGCAGTCTAAGCCAGCTCGGCAGCCGAGCCCGGAGCCGGTCCGCAGCCGCAGAGGGAGCCACCAACGGGCCCCACCAATTGTAGATCTGGATTCCTCTGATGACCAGGTGAGAGGTTCGCCGGTGGTGCAACCCCGTCGGCGGAGAGATAATATGCGGCGGTCTAGAACCCCATCACGGGGCTACCATTCCCCGTCACCCGTGCGTAGAACGCCTAGCCCTAGGCGCTATTCGCGGGACCGGGATTACCCTGCCTCTCGGCGAGAGCGGTCGCAACGACCACGTACTTCGGAGCAGCGAGAACCCTCTTCATACGAGAGTTTCAAACATCTGGGTGAATACCTGAAGGGCTTTAAGGGGGTTAAACCCTTTCAAGGGTCACAGAGTAACATCAAGTTTACTAGCTGGTTGGCGAATTTCGAAACCACAGTAAAGGTTCATGACGTGCCAGCCGGTATGAAGTATAGAATTTTGTGGACCTTACTTGATGACAAGGTCAAAGAGTCTATGATTTCCTGTCCACCGGATACTTTCGAGGACCTAGTGACTAGGATCCGACAACTGTACGAACCCTTGCCTGTCACTACGGAACAATATGCGGAGCAGTTTTATAGCCGGATACAGGAACCGCGCGAAAAGCCACATGACTACATGGCAGCGCTGCGCTTGCTAGCGGTGCAAGCCTTTCCGTTTGAACCTGGTTTTGATCGGGAAAAGAAGGTAGTGGCTCAGTTCAAAAGAGGCCTGAAAGCGGATCTACGCTCTAGAATGGCGGCCCCATTGGCCGACATCCAATTCTGGCCCCATGTGCGGGAGAACGACTTGATCACTCGGGCTCTCCATATTGTGGAGTCAGTACAGGTAGAACTGGATAAGGAACAGGCCGTTATGGTCTTTAGTGCCCAGAGTCAGGGACCACGAGGCTATAATGCCACTCAGGGGCGACCCCAGCAGGACCAACAACGGACTCAACAGCAGAGCCAGAATCAGAACCAGAACCGTAACCAGGGATACCAACGGAATGACGAACGACCACCACCGCGCCAGCCTATGGGCAGGTGTTGGCAATGCGGTCTGGTCGGCCATAGGCAACAGCAGTGCCCAGACTACCTGCAATACCTGAGTCAGAATGATCAGGGCCAACAGCAGGCTAGGGGTAATGTCCATCGACAGTACCGGGACAGAGGCCAGGAGGGTGACCCCCCTGCCCGGAGTCGCTACGACCAGAACCAACGGAACCAAGGGCAAAGGAATCAGGACCAGCGTAACCAGCAGGAGCCGCAACGGCAACAAGGCCAGCAGGACCAAAGGAATCAACGACAACAGCCGGTTAGACCCCGCTCTATTAGTCGGGGTTATGTAGGTCCACGTCGGTATGAAGGTTTCCCGGAAACGGGAAACGAGAATGCGGGGCACGGGCAGTAGACCTGGCCCCGTGTCCCGCACCGACAAAACCGTCTGGTGAAATGGTCTGTGCGGTACAAGCGTTTGTTGTTACTAATTCTAATTTTTCTAACAAGGCTGATAACGAACCCTATTGGAACCATGGTGGTTTATGGAGTAGTGACTCGGAAAGTGAGGGTGAAGGAGGCGACCCCCTTCCCTCACCGGATCAGGAACCTGTCTGCTTATATTTGAATAAAGACACAAACCGGGATGTAAATCCATGGAAATGCCCGTGCAAAACCTGTAAGCAGGTACGCAGACGGGCCGAATGGTTTCCGGAGGAGGAAGTGGTCCTTGCAAACGGAGGTTTCCCGGATGGAGGCGACGTAGTCTATGATGGCGAAGGCAACCTTCGGCCATATAAATACTGGAACCGCTGGCGTAAGGAAGTGAAACCTTTTGGCGACGGAGGGGCTTCTCAGCGCCCTGTCCCGTATAATAGACGGTGGAAGCGTGCACCTGGTACTGAATGGGATATGCTTACTACAGTGCGCAAAGCCATGAAGTGGCAAGAAAATTCCGCAGTCATGGCAGGACAGACTCGTGCCAGGCAACCTGGCGCGGGCGCAACCCGGAGGCAAAGGAAGACATCTACCTCGAAGGAGGTACAAACGGACCCCGTCGAGGTTATCCGGCCCTTACAACAATGGACGCCAACTCGGACAGAGAATCAATCGGGAGCCGGGGCTCACCGCAAAAGCCCTGGGGAAAACCAGGCCCCTGTAAATGGGGAGCAAGCTAAAAGCCCTGGGGAAAACCAACCCTCGGGTACTGGGCTTTCAGCAGTAAGCACTGGGGAAACCCCAACGTCAGATCTGGCGGTCACCACTCAGGTGGTGCCGGAAACTCCTATCCCTACGAGGAAACCGTCCAGTATCGTGATCACTGGGGCGTCTCCACCCAAACGGCCGAGTTCCCTAAAACCCTGGTCGGTAGCGAACAACCCTAGTCGGAGAGAGCTAACAGAAACGGACGTATCGGATGACGAATCTGGTACCTCGGGTCTTACGCTAGCGCCAGTTGACGTTCATAGGTCTGGAGCTACTCCAGTAACACCTCTGAAATTGCGCAAAGATACTCAGGGCGAGTGGGAACAGGTAGAAAAAGGGACGAAGCAGCCGAAAACACCGGCACAATCCGGCGTACCTACCCGTAATCGATTTGCCCTATTGGAAACCCCGGAGTATGCGGTACTTCGGCAAGGGTGGGCGACTGTTAGTCAAGCTGTCCAACAGGCTCACGTGGTTGCCCAGTCTATCGGCGAACAGATTCAGCAGTTGGCTGTTAACGTAATGTCCGTGACGGACCAGGTCCAGCAGTCTACCCAGACCTTCGAACAATTGTTGGCTGAGTTCGTCCAGAAGGATTACGAACGGACCCTAGAACTTCAACAGAAGGGGACCCTCCGCGAACCAGACCAACCTATCTGGTCGGAGGACCCGCCGCAACCCCGCAAGGGTAGACGGGGAATTCGCCTAAACGACCCGAATGAGATCATTGTGCTAGATAGCGCACCGGTAGATGAGGAACCGGTACCCGTGACACAGGAAGAGACTTCCACTAATAGGGAAGACGCTCCAGTACTACAACAGGACGAGGTTGTAACAAACTCAGGAGCGACCGCCCCGGCTGGAAATCTAATCGAACGCGATACGGCCACAGTAGACCAGCAAGAAGCGACTTCTACTGACCTAGGGGACAAATACGGAATCTGGGATTTAGAACAACAACTCCGTGCTGCCCTTAGCCCAGCTCAACGAGTCGAGTTTAACTTAGACGTAGAAGCCACCGACACCGAGGATGATGGTGGGCAACCCACAGCGCAGACTAAGCACCTAAACCGAGCGGTCCTCTCTGTCCTGAATGGGACGTCCCCATTCTTTGTCTCGCAGTGTACTCATATCGCCTTGAAGAAAAGCCCGTACGTGATTGTAGAGGTCAGAGGTATCAAGACACTCGCCCTGCTGGATACAGGGGCCAATATTTGCCTGATGTCCAAACATTTCTTCGATCAACTCAACAGCAACAAACGCTTACATCTGGACGAAACGAAAGCTACGGAGGTGGCTACGGCTGCCGACGACCGGAGCCTAGCCATATTGGGTACAACGAAGATTGCCTTCAAATTGCATGGCGTTCGGTATGAATATACTTTTAACGTTACAAATAGTTTACAACAAGACTTTATCATTGGCTATGACTTCCAGGCAGATCATAACTGGGTGATTTTTCCTCACCAACACCTTCTTTTATGCGATAAGAAGAAGGTACCTTTGCTGACCCCAGGCGACCTGCAGGCCTTAGCTAATCGTTTCAGTATAGCGGTGTCCTGTACGGTATATTATTGTATGCGGGAAACATGCAAACTCCCTCCTAGATCGGAAGTTATGGTCCCGGTTCGTTGTTGGCTTGGTGGTGCAGTAAAACCAGCTATTAATCAGGCAGTTGTGTTCGAACCATCAGAGGAGGTCCTAGAGGACTATGAAGTTTACCCAGTGCCTGGAGTCTTGGAAGTCTCTTCTCAGGTTAATTACATCAAGGTTTATAATCCTTTAGATAGAACGGCCCAATTACCGAAGGGGCTACCCCTTGGCCAAGCGGAACCGGTCACTACGGTCACGGAACGACAAGGGTTTCGGTATGCTGCCGAGTTAGGGGTTAATTTTGCACAAGTGCACCCTCATCTGGCTAGTTGGGCGACCCACCCAGCCACCCGCCTAAACGAGAAAGAGCTGCGTTACGCCCTCGAGGAGGTCGAGAAATTGGAGCCGTACCACCCAGGTGAAACGGTCCCTATGGTTAATAGCGTGGGTAATTCAATACCAGTTCCAAGGTGGGTCGACCCCACAGTGTGTGTTGCCGAGGCTGACCAGAACTGGGGTTACGAGGAACCCCCAGCATTGACCGAAAAAGGCCTCCAGGCCTTTAATGATATGCACTATTCTGCGGATGAAATGACTTCACAGCCTATGCCATCATTAGAGGAACGTCAACAATTTATTGATGAGAACGTGGATTTTGATTCTATGTTTCTTGATGACGAAGGGAAAGTGAAATTAAGGGATATATTGGTCGAATTTTATGATGTGGTCGCCAGACCGGGCAACCCGGGACGGACCAAAGTGGACCAACATGTGATTGATACTGGTAAGGAAGGGCCAGTTAAAGGAAGATCTTACCGGTATAATCCCAAAGATAAAGCGGAAATCGAGAAACATATACGGGCAATGCTGGATGAAGGGGTCTGTTCCCCTTCTACTAGTCCTTGGTCTTCCCCGTGTATTCTAGTTGGCAAGAAAGACGGGACCACACGTTTAGTCATCGATTATCGACGGCTAAAAAAAATCACAAAGAAGGATAATTACCCGCTGCCCAAAATCGACGAAATTTTGGATCAACTCCAAGGGGCAGTGTTATTCTCGACTATCGATCTAGCGGCTGGGTACTGGCAGGTTGAGGTCTACCCAGAACACAGGGAGAAAACGGCCTTCGTGTCTCATATGGGTCTTTTCCACATGAATGTCATGCCGTTCGGGTTGTGCAACGCACCCGCAACGTTCCAACGTCTAATGGAAAGGTTTTGACGGACTTGCCTGTTTATATTGACGATGTATTGATACCATCTACAGATCAAGAGGCCCATTTAACGATGATCAGGTCGACCCTGACTCGTCTGCGCGACAATGGACTACGCATCAAACTTAAGAAATGTTGTTTTGCTCGTGAATCAGTTCCCTTCTTGGGCCACTACGTGGGCCGGAACGGCATTAGTGTGGACCCGGACAAGGTTAAGGCTGTGTCTCAGCTTAAGCCACCGAAGGACGTGAAGGGTATTCGATCTTTTCTAGGAATGTGCGGCTATTACCGACGGTTTGTACTTAATTATGCTAAAGTGGCCGCCCCTCTAACGGACTTATTGAAGAAAGGTGTACCATTTGTTTGGTCTGAAGCTTGTCAACACGCTTTTGAGGAGCTGAAACGGCACTTAACTCAAGCTCCAGTATTAGCTTTTCCCGATTTTGACAAAACTTTTTACGTGTCATCTGATGCCAGTAAGCAGGGTTTTGGTGCTATTTTGGAGCAACAATTTTCAGTGCCACGTAGCGCAGATAAACCTAATGGACCACGGGTGCTACGTGAGCGTCCAGTCGCCTATGCCAGTAGAACCCTGACCCAGGGTGAGAAGGGTTATTCCGCGACGGAAATGGAAGCGTTTGCAGCCTTATGGGGCTGTCAGAAATTCAGGCATTATTTGTCATGTAAGCAGTTTATTCTCCGTACTGACCATCAAGCAGTCAGGGATCTACTAAATAATATCAAGGCGTTGGGCCAAGGTAAGCTTGCTAAGTTTGCTCTTAGTATGTTAGAGTTTGATTTTACGGTGGAATATCGACCGGGGCGTGAGAATGTGGGCCCTGATTGTTTGTCAAGACTGGATCCAATCGATGAGCCTGAAGATAGCGAGCATGAAGCAACAGCGGCTATGTATCCACCAGAAGTGTACGCCTTGACGGCGGCACTTCCTGCGCCACCTACCCTGCTTACTTGGAAACGAGAACTTCGCGACGAAGAGGAATTTGCGGTCTTACTGGATTTCCTGGAACAGAAGAGGTTACCAACTAATCGACACGAAGCACAAGAAGTGAAGAAACTACGATCTACATTTTTTATCAGAGATGGGGTGTTATATCGTTGGCACCTGAATAAACATGCCGAGCGTAGAGGGTTACCCTTTCCTACTGTGGTAGTACCTAAGATCCAGCGAGAGCAACTCTTGCAGGAGGTTCACTCCGATTTTACGACGGGCGGTCATCGGGCCCATCAAAATGCAATGGCCAGTCTAGAAACGCGATATTGGTGGCCTCGAATGTCTCAAGATCTAGAGGACTTTATCGCTCAGTGTAAGCCCTGTGCGAAATTCAACCAAGGGCCACGTAGACATCAAGCCACAATGCAGAATACGGTGGTGGTACGCAGACCGCTAGACGTTGTGGCCATGGACGTGATGCATTTTACCCAGAAGGAAACTAATAGAGGTAACACATGTGTGCTGTGTATAGTTGATTACCTCACGCGTTACGCGGAGGCTTTTGCTATGCCCAATGAGCGGGCGGAAACTACTGCGTATTGGTATTTTAATGGCTTCGTAGCCCGTTGGGGCGTCCCTGCACGTGTCTTGACAGACCAAGGACCGAATTTCATGTCTACCTTTTTAAGAGCTTTGGTGGATGCTAGTGGCTCTGAGAGACTCAGAACCACTGCATATCACCCTCAAACGAACGGCGTAGTGGAACGTTTCAACCGGACAATACGTAGCCTGGTCGCCAAGTATGTGAACTGTTTCCAGTCCGATTGGGACGACTATCTACCCTGGGGGTTGTCCATTTATAGAGCAACGATTCACAGTGCCACGAAGGAAACACCTCATTTTCTGATGACAGGTAGAGACTACCGCTACCCACTGGATAATTTCTTTCAACTTCCTGGTGAAGAAGGCACTACTCAGAATTACAGTGATGCACGTAGCCAGTTACTGGCCCGGATGAATGAAGCCTGGCAGTTAGCGCATGAAGCCTTACAGGAGGCAGCACTGGTTAACAAGGAAAGGTACGACTTGAAAGCTACACCGGTTGAGTATAAGCCAGGTACCCTGGTTATGCTTAATATTGAGAATAAGAACGTACCTACGGGTTTGAGTAAGAAGTTACGGCCTAAATACGAAGGACCTTATCGTGTGTTGGACAAGATTTCTGTAACGAATTATCGTATTGCTCGCACTAACGGGTTAAGTGACCCGGTGGTGGTTAACATCAATCGGTTAAAGCCTTTTCTGGACGCCCCAGTCAAATTGCCAGTTGTGACACTGTAGGCAACCTACAGTGTACGTATTATGCAGCATTAGTTTCTGTAATAGGCCTTGTGTAACACGAAGGCCTTCGTGATTGTATAGTAAGATGTATTAACTTTTTTGTAGGGAATCACTATTTTTTTTGTATTACCTAGGGTTGTATTTCTAACAATTGGTGTTTGCATTGTTTGTGTTGCATAATCCCTTAAATAGGGTGGGGTTTAATTTTTTTTCTCTGGGGCCTCCTTTATGATTTATTGTTTTCGGTGTAAAGCGGGGTTTTCTTCTTTATTTAATGTTTTCTGTTTAACTCCTTAACTTATGGCTGTAAAATCTAGCCATAGGTTTTCTTTTCTCTCTCTTATCTACCCTAACAGGGGGATTCTCTCACTTTTATTTTAAAAATTTACCTATGGGGCTTTTCTTTTAATTCTAAGGGATTGTCTTTCTCTGTAAATTGTTAAGGAGGCCCTATCATATATTTCTATATACATATAGTGTATGCTTTAGTGTATACACTGGGTGTGTGTTAGTATGTATGTCTTTAACCCGTGTATATGTAGTGTTTTTTTCCTTTTCTCCCTGTACGTAGGCTAATTCTAGGTAGGTTACTCTCTCTTGTGTGTGTAGTTTCCTTTTTTCTCCTTTTTTTCTATTTTTCGATCACACTTATCATGCTTTCACCTTCTGTTAGTTTGTGCAATTTTTGTGAGGTCTATTATGGATTCTAATTGCTGCTTTGATGTTTGGTTGAGTAATTTCAGTGGACGGGCGCATGAGCGCTGGGCGCAAACCAGGGGTCGCCCGTCATCTGGAATTTGTTGGGATGGCGTTTATTTTTGGGCTTTTGTGTACAGAAATTGGTTGTGTGATGGCCACAATAGGGCTACCTTATTGTGCTCATCTGTCCGTTTTCCTGGGAGTAAGGTCCTGAGTTGTAGGCCACATTCTTTCCTGCCACATGTTAACCGTGTTGCTGCTTTTATAATTTCACATTTAATTTTGCGTGCGAATTAATCCAGTGCGTTACGATCAGTATCTTTTTATTGGGAGAATGGCAGAAGGGCCCCACCATTCTTCGGAGTGGATAACCCGCCAACGGAATTGCGAGCGGCTGCGCTGCGCATGCCGGTGAATCGCCAGGGAGAATTTATTGCCGGGTTGGCACCGCCTGGGCAGGAGAATAATGTCTATTGACCTTGCATTTGCGTCGCCACTTTTGATCCTTCCGCCTCTCATCGTGCTGGCTCCCGCCTCACAATCGCCAAAGCCCGGTTTGGAACCGTTTCTAAACCCTTCCCCTGCCCTGGTTACTACCAGCGACTGGTGTAACTTTACGTAATTAGCTCAACTTACCACGACGGTATAGTTGTAGCTTAAATCCCCTTTCCCTATCCCTATCACGGCGGATGTAACATCATTACGGCGGAGGTATCATTATGACGGCGGATGTATTATATTAACGGCGGAAGTCACTCGTATCATATCATATCATTCCATCATTACGGCGGAAGTTTCTCCCATTCCATCATTCTATCAGTCCTGTGGCGGTGTTATTTATTGGTCCATTATGTGTCAGTGCCTGCCCGATTCTTCCATCTATAATGACCTTACCTCAATTTTGGACTACCTCTATTTGGACTCTCTCCTTATTTGGACTATTATGACCCTGATTTGATTGCTCAACTATGAAGACTGCCTTATGATGACTTTTTCCTAATCCAGATTTCTACTTCCCGATTGTGACGACCCGAGGAAGACTAAATTTTTGCTCAAATTTTGCCTTAATTCCTGATTTTTGCCATTCCAGCGATATGGACTCTCTACTGTATATAGATCCATTCCTTAAAGAAGACGATTCCCATTTGGTGACTTTGAACTAGTTTATTTTGTGCTGTAAATATAGATATTTGCCTTTTAATTTTTTGTGTCGTATTTTTGTGGTGTTCTTAACAGTTAAAGACTTAACCTTTTTTCCGAGTTTTATTCTAAATTTTAGTGTTTCTTTATTTATCTACTTACATTTTACCATTTTCTTGAGCTTTCTTAAAACATTAGAATTTTTAACCATTTATTTAACCTTTTACCATTTTACAGGAGCTTTATCTTAAAAATTAACCAAAATTCTGTGTACTTTGTAGTGATTTTGACTGTGTTCTATGCATAATATTGCCTTTTATATGTGATTCGTCGTACAGTTTTACATGCCATGTTCGTATTTTGTCTGCTTTAATCATATAACCAAAGTTTTGTTCAAAAGTTTTACTAAAACAGGGTTTATTCTCTTTTTGAAGCTTTCATTTTCATATTTTTATTAACGGGTTTGATTGCGGGTTTTGTGTCTTTTAACGAGTATTTTGTAACCTGCCGCAACGTCAGAAGATCTGAGACGCACCAGCCATGTCCCAATTTATGTCCTTTACTGCCGCCACATTTTTATCAAAATTATTTTAATACCTATGTCTTTTAGTTGTCCCAACGGTTCCTGTCCATATTCATACCTGTCATTTCACTTTTGGTAAAAATTTTCTTGGTAAAATGTCAGTTTTGTTTCCCACTCCAGAGCGCCAAAGTAGTTCCCGAATTATATGCCCCTATTCTGTGTAAGGCCTGCATGCGCGGTTGGGAGGATCTTCTCCAAAATTCTTATTTTAAGGGACTTTCTACTAATATTTTAACCAGTGTTTCGCGTTTTTAGTAACTCTAAGACTCCATTTTAACCCCTCCCTAATTTAATTTACTTTACTTTCATAAGTACCACGAGGGTACTTGGGGACTGTCCGTACCCTTTTGGTCCTTTTTATACATGCTTAAGCATGTTTAGAGTTACTTTGTAACTCTCTTAATTTAATTTAATACTTATATTTTACTTAAAGACTCCACAAACTTACCCCTACTTACACGCGAAACACTGGGTTTAAATTCATTTCATTACCTATTCCTCTAAATTATTTTATTAATTATCTTTCGTCTTTCTAATTTTGCAGGAGATCCGCAGGGAACTGAGTTAGCGATGCGAGGCTAGGCCCACCCACCCACCCAGCCGGAGATGGCGCACCCTAAATTTGGCGGGAGGTCACCTCCGTACCTTAGTTTGAATAGACCCAGGCGAAGCTGACATTTCGGTTCTTATTTTGTTTATTTGGTTTTCTAGTAATACAGGTACAGGATCCCCGCCGCTGCGGCTGGAGGATCATGGGTCGCCCATTCACGCACCGTCCCGTGGCATTAATATGGCAGTTGCCCATGCGTGTTTTTATGGCTGGCCTTCACTAGTCTTTTGACGCCATGTCATTTTTATTATGTTTCTTATTTAGTCAAGTTTAGTTTAGTTTTGTATTTTTGTATTTCTTTCTTGTGTTTTGACTTATCTGCTGTGACCCATTTACCAAAATTCAGTCAAAAATTTTCACTGTTGGGTAAATTTCTTCTTTCTTTTTTGGTTGATGTGTCCCTCGCGGGGGCTCGGGCGGTAAGCCCTGGGGAGATGTAATGTGTGAGTTGTGATGTGTGAGGTGGGTGTATTTAGTGAGTTTATTTTAATGTGAAATTCTGGTGAGAATGATAATTTTAGTGTGAAATGTGTGTTATGTAAATTTATGTTGAAACTAGTTTGAAATTGTTCGTTTTCTATGTTAAAATGCGTGGTGTTTTATTCAGCCCACTTAGCTGCTAGGTGGCGCTGTTTGTCCTTTGAAGTTTCTCTGGATGCTCGCTGAGCATCCCGTTTGCAAAGGGGGTCTCAAAATGGACCAATCAAAATTCACCAGGCGCCTCTCTCAGCATCCCGTTCAAAAACTAGTCAGTCTCTTATTTTTGCAGCCCAGTGTGCGGTCGGTCGTTTATGCTCTGCCCTGTATATTTTAT
The DNA here is from genome assembly GCA_030248195.1 of Trissonchulus latispiculum. NCBI lineage: Eukaryota > Metazoa > Nematoda > Enoplea > Enoplida > Ironidae > Trissonchulus > Trissonchulus latispiculum. The sequence goes on from JASAND010011746.1 coordinate 69,951, forward strand.
ATTGCGCCTCTCCCTGCATCTTTTGGATTTCAAGAAGGGTCGTAAGTATTGATTTAATTCTCTTTTCTTTTGTAGACTCCGAGGCGACCTCGTGGGTCAGCCTAAATTTATTAGGGGTGTTATTTCGTTTTATTTCCTTTAAATTGGTAACTAATATAGCTGTTAAATTTTAGAACAGGGTTTAATATGTCATGCCATTTAGTTTAGTCAGCCGCGACGGCTTAGGGAATATTAGTTGAGAAAGTAGTTTTATTTAAAAAGGGTTTAAGTAGTTTTGGGGTTGAGCCCGTGCATATAAATTGGTTTGTATCTGTATTTAAATTTTACTTTGTCCTGTTTAAAAGTAGTTATTTCCTAGAGTCTATATTTGTCTGCACTTTCTTTGCTTTGTAAATTTTATTGATGAATGTTTTATTGTCAAAATTTACTATGCTATGTACTTTTCGGGAGTCTCTCCCTTGCCTGTTTTCTTATTAAATGTGGTCTCAGTAGCTGAGCCGATAGGGTGTTTTAGTTAGGTTTTTATTAGGACTGTATACTCGGTAGGTAGGACTCTGAGTTATTTCCAAGTCTAGGTAGGCTAATTATTTATTGAGCGTGTATTTAATCTAATCAAAGTTTCTTTAGTAGTCAAGTAGTAGGGCAGTCATTTGTCCCTTTAGTCAGCTCCTTTAGTAATTCGTTAGGCTTATTTAGTTCTTGGCGAGATCCTGCCCAGGTCGACTGGAACTTAAGTCTCCTCCAGGTTCGTCGTTTCCATACGCGCACAGTTTCCACCCGTAAAGTCTAGTTGTCCATACACTTCCAGCTTTACAATATATTTATTTGTGATCCTAAAAGTGCAGGAAGCGTTTCACTCTGCCAGTTTTCTCATTTTCAGTAACGATTTTACTTAATAACTATTTATTTGTTTATGCAGTTACTATTCACTAAATATTTCAACATACAATATTTAGCTTTTAGCATTTGGTTTTTGGTTCCGTTTCCACTTCTGCTTTTTAGGCAGACCCATTGGCATGTTAGGTTAAACTCTACATTGTTACAGCACCCATGGTAGAAGTTAACAGCCAATCAAATGACAGCTAACGAAATAGCCAGTAACCTTAAACATTGAATGCTGTCTGATTTGCTAAAGCAGCTAACCAAATTTAGAGCCGTTTTTTCAGAGAGAAATACATATGTGTAAACGTGTGCTGTTTATATAGAAACTTGTATCTATTTAATATATACAATGGAACGAACATCAGTGACAGCCAAACTTTTGCAACTGCATCCTGTAAAATTAACGTGACAAAAATTTTAAGCCTATAGTAACGCAACAAAGCAATAGCTGCGCGGTAACCATGCCTAAATGAAATATTTCAATAAGTCCATTGTTTAATTACCTTTAAAATGATACAAAAAGTGTTTTAAAATGTTTAATATTAAGTGAGCTACGACAACTTTTTACAAAGGCTGTTCACTGATTACTGAAGGTTTTAAGTCCCTCTAACCAGCGTAGTTGGAAGCGGGTTAAATTTGTATAGAAAAACATGAAGCGGAGTTAGCCAGAGCTAAATTTAATCCATTCGCGAAAAGAGTAGAGTTAAATTTAAGTCCATACAGTTTTAACTCTACAAGTGATTCGCGAAAAGGGTAGAGTTAATCTTAACTCTTTTCATGAATGTGAGTAGAGTTAAAATTTTTAACTCCGCCTAACTCGGCGAGTTAAATTTAACTCTTTTAATTCATTCGCGAAAAGGATCGAGTTAATATTAACTCTACTCTATCCATTCGCGAAAAGGCCCTGAGTGAGTGGACGGGACGCAGTGTACTTGGAATCTTATATGTGTAAAAATTCAAAACTATATCGCATTTTTGATGATTGTTTCGTAGGAATCTTCTAACACGTTTAATTCTTAGTAGTTGTGCGTAAATTATAATGTAGTCGACGCTTGAAAATCGGTTTTTACTTGTATTAGAGACTGCTTAGCTCCGGTGAGCGGACTGGAAGCAGACTAGCCCTTACAAATCTTCTACAGATTGAGTAAAATTCAGGTTAATTTTTTAATTTTTATTTTTAAATTTCTTGCAATAGAAGGAATTTGAATTGGTTTTGATGAATGGATCATGAAGACGAATAAATTTGCTAACCTTTTGCAGAATATCATTCCATGACTCAAAAATTGGTGTGCAGCGGTACCCTTCCGCAGTCCCGCACACTACTTTAAAATTGGATTTCGGAAAAAATCCAGAGCGGATCAAAGAAAAGTAAGCGGTGGATCAAGAAGCACTGCACCCAAGAATCATGACTCAAAAGGTTTTGGGTCTGGCGCAAGCAATGGGTGTGCTAAGGGTACATACGTCTACACACAATATTGCTTGTCAAATTGAGACTAAACTTTTCCAGGCATTGCTTAGTTATGCATTGCAGAGATGGAACTGGCTGACCGAGTCACTATATGGACCTGGGGCCAGTTTTACAAACCTTGAAACTTGCAACTAGCATATGCAGTTTGCAACTTGTATGGGTAAGTTACAAGCAAAGTGTTTCATAAACCCTCAAGTGGTACAGTCGTACTTGCACTTGAACGGAATAAAAAGCTAGAACGGGGGTCGTTTTTTCTCCTTTCTCTAAAGCTTTCGCTGATCTAGTGACTGGTATCACACTTTATCAGACTCTTGGCTAAACAGTCACAAGTACAGGGGTCCTATTATAGAAAGAAATCAAATCACTCTATCAAAATAGCTTTTCACTCTCTGAGCACATTTCTTCTCCTATCCTAATCTCCTATCTAAATTCAGATTATCGCCCAGACACAGGTATAGCCGGTTAGTCAATAAGATCAATTAAATTGCTATCTTAATGGAATAGTCACCGTTATAATTACACATTAAATATGATTATCTACAGTTAACAGGATACAAGGAAACAAAGTTCTAGGTAGGCGAAAAAGGATACAAGGATTACTGACTAAATAAGACTGAACAAAGCTATACCGTGGTGTGCGATGCCGGAAGAAAGTGAGGACCTAACTATCTAGAGCTAGCGTTAGATGATAACAATTTACTTTTTAGAAATTTTATATAGGGATTGCGCCACAAGGTATCAACTTTGGCTTACTGTACAGCAGGTTGGTTCAGGACCTTGCATCCGATAGTAAGAGTCTCGAATCTAAGCTGCCACAAGGCTTTCACGAATCCCCTTGAGGGGACTAAGCACAAATCGATTCGCCGTGGGCTCCAGCCAGCCCAGCTATTTATCCTTAATTTTTCGGCAAATGGGTACCACTATTGTGGGAAAGTAGCAAGAGTCCGCGTAGAATGCCGGAAGAGCCGACCCCTTTTCCACGGATGCAGTCACATTTGAAGTGACACTCCTGGCTCTACGGTTGTGTATCCGTAGATGAGCTCCGGCACCCCTTGTCCCTGAAGCAGGAATGGAGATATTCTCCAGGGATCACCTTTACCTTACCTTACCTTTACTGCGGAAGAATGTTCAACAATTAATTAAGATTGGTATGCACGATTGTGACGTTTAATTCTTAGTCTTGTATCTTGCCTGTCAGCTAGTCTGCAACTCACCCCGATAACGTGATTATCTCGTTGCACCGCGAAGAGATAATGAATGTAAATCAATATAAGACAGGGACGTTATTATTACAGAATGGAGTGCGTTATACCGAAGTAAGTACGTATATTGAGGCAGATCTAGTTTTAGCAAGTTTGGTTCATTTTGCGAGCTCTTCTGCTTACTGCAAGTATATATTGTATTTCCTGTAATGGCGGCCATTTCACTGTCAATCTTCGAATTCTCGGAAAGCGTAGACCAAGAGTTTTCAATAATGTTGTATGAAAGCAAGAAACCATTTCCAACTGTGTAAAGCTTTCCATCCTCGTATACAGCGACTGGATAACTTATAACCACTGGCATTTTTTCTAACAAAGTCCATTGCCCTTCAGACATATCGTACGCCTAGAAACAGTTCTTGAGTCATATTTATGTTAACGTTGACAGTGGGAACATTAAGCAATTTTATTGTTACCATGCTTGCCACAGAGTTATACAGACAAGCACAATCAGTAGTATAGGAGAGTTCAAATGGGAGCTCTTTGTACATGTGTATCTTTGGCTTGACGAATAGGGTCATTAATCATACAGGTAAGGTCATTAATCATACTAGCCATTGGTGCAGATGTCTTTCAAGGTCATTATTGGCCAATTTTCTTAGCTTGGATTTAAGCCTGTTTGTAACATAGTACTAAGTTTGTAATAGTGTTATTTATTTTACCTGCGTATTTGCCTAGTTAATTTACTTGCCTAATTAGTGTTCTAGTTAGTTTACCTGCCTAGTTAATTACCTAATGAAGTACCAACTTTTTTTCAAACTTTTGGTTACCTTAGGAATTTTTTGTTAATTTATGGAGAAGGATCTTATACCTGCTTACATCCATCCCATGCACTACGGATTTAAAAATATAATGCCAAGAATATTCCTTCCAATTTTCCTCTACTTTCTAATTCCTAACCAAAAATTTCCTTTTCTTGTCTTCCATCTGGACCTTTGCACTAACCTTGAAATTTCTATATGTAATAGGAAATTACACTTGAAAGAAGAGAAAATATTAGAAAGCTATTACATATATACTTCAGAACAAAGTCTCTCTCTCTCTCTCTGTCTAAAGTCTTTCACACTGCTAGCAGCCTTCTGGCAGGCTCATAGGAATAGCACACTGAGGACTCAAACCTGTCAAAAGTCTTTCTCCCTACTAGCAGCCTGATTGCTTTAAAAATTTTTCTCTTCCTTGCCTTCTAGCGGGCTCATATCTTCAACACACTGAGGACTCAAACCTGTCAAAAGTCTTTCTCCCTACTAGCAGCCTTTTGGCAGGCTCATAGGAATAGCACACTGAGGACTCAAACCTGTCAAAAGTCTTTCTCTCCCTATTAGCAGCTTTCTAGGAGGCTCATATGAATAACACACAGAGGACTCAAAGCTGTCAAAAGTCTTTCTCCCTATTAGCAGCCTGCTTGTTTAAAATTATTCTCACTGCTAGTAGCCTTCTAGCAGGCATCTTTAGCATACTGAGGGCTTTAACCTGCCTCCCAAAGCTTACCAATTCGCCTTATCTAGTTTGATTGCACCTGTCTCGTTGAAATTAAAGACGTAAACAAGGGTATTGGTTGAAAATGAAAATTTTATGTCTCCAATTACGTAATATTGGCAACACTTATCACACTGATTTTGGTGTCAACTTAAAGAGCAAACAATAAACTAACTTCGGTCAACTAATTTTGTTTAGTAGTTAACTAATTAGTTAGTAATAATTTATTAAGGTCAACTATGAAAATTGGCTGAAAATGGGTGATTTTAATTTTATGTCTCCAATTACGCAAGATTGTTGACACCTATTGGGTTAATTATGGTGCCTGTGTAATAAAGTAATAATGAACTAACTTCGGTCACCTGTTGATAATTATAGGTTAACTAATTAGTTAATAACAATTAAAGGTGACTATGAAAATTTGTGTGTAATGAAAATATTGTTACATAGAACTTTTGGTACCAAGACAATACAACTTTTGTTCAATAATTAACTCGTGAATGAACAAGGGTATGCAAGAATGAGGTATGCAAGGTCTCTGTCTCCTTATTAATGTGGAACACTAAGGTATCACCCCACGTCTATAAAAAGCATGGTAGTAGGGCTAATACAAAGACGGTATCTAAGTTCTATGGTAATAAGAAGCGCATAAAGGTACTGTTAAAGTGTGCCGTACAAGATCCTGACTATGGCTACTGGTGCAAATTCCCAAGAAGGGCATTCCTTTTTAAACTTTACGAAACTTCAATTGGTCAAAGGAGTTCCCTGTATAATCACAAGCCTTCTCATAATATTTTTATTGTCTAAGATTGTATTAGCGATTTTGTTGTCACAGCATACCCAGTGTAAGCTACCACCACTGAACGATAGACAATGCCATCTTTATTCATAATGGTTGGACTGAGCACCTGGTATCACTTGATAGCTTTCACGAGATCCGCCAATTCATATACAACTGTCTAAACTTCCAGTGTCCAATCTATATTAACGGATCGATACCGTGTCCCTACACATCCACATATAACGAGACAACTCTTTGCCTGGATCAAGATAAGCGTGTGCTTTGTGGTTTTGTTGGTCCTGTCAGTTTTACAGCAGACCAGATATACCAGCTCTATAGTCAATAAGTAGGCCTACGATACTGGTGTAAATACCACATTTATTCCATATATTGCACCATGGGTATCTATAAGGCACACCAGAGCCTGATCCGCCTCAGCCGCTACCACAAGAATAAATGCAGACGATATCCGCGGCAAAAGATAATCATTTCTATTCCTGGCATTGGATGGCGACGAATGCTACATGTCGATATGAAGCAACTGATCAATGAAGATGAAGTTGTCGAAGAACTTATTCTCGATGATGAAGATATGATGGATACTACTAAATGATGATGAACTATCCACGAAGAATGATATGAAGAAAGATAACGTAGAGTGAACAAATTTGACACTATAGTGACTAATCGTTATTGTGTATGTATATGTGTAATATTGTATTGTGTTTTGCACTGTATGTACAATAAAGTCATATAAACAGCGTTGGTGTTTTCATACTAAGTATGGAAAGAGTTAGGACACCAAAGTTTCAACATCCGTTCACTTGTATCGTGGCGGCTCCAACAAAGGCAGGAAAGACCACCTTTGTGTCACGACTGGTAGAGCATGCAGATGAAATGATCTCCGAACCTCCAGAGAAGATTATATGGTGTTATACTGAGTGGCAAGATGCATATGATAGACTTCGCCAGGTAGAATTTATCAAAGGTCTACCGGATCTAGAGAAATTGAAAACCCCTGGCGCAAAGTTGGTAGTACTTGATGATCTAATGAGTGAAATTAAGCAGCAACCTAACCTTGTTCAACTATTCACCCGCGGTTGTCACCATTGGTCCTGCAGTATCATCAATATCACTCAAGACATCTTCTACGATAGGCAGCGGACTAATAGGATAAATAGTCAGTATATTGTGCTCATGAAGAATCCAGCCGATAAGCTAACCCCGATGAACTTGGCAAGACAAATGTATCCAGGTAGAGTGATAGGATTTATGGAAGCTTTTGAGCATGCCACCGAGGGAAACGAGTCAGTCTTAAGAAGAAGAAGAAACTAATCATTCAGCACGGCGGATTTTTACCAGCTCTCCTGGGACCTATTGTAGGAATTGTCAGTGGACTGCTCGGAAATCTCATAAGATAAAAAAACTGACACTGATGAGCAAAGTAACGATGGAATACTCAATACTAGTTAAGCCGGACTATTTTGATGAGCACACAAGGGTGTTGGAAAAGGAAGCAAGCAATGTTCTCAAGTCCAAACTACCAGCAGATATCAAAAGTAAATTGTTTAAGCAGGCAGACTATAGGCGTCGAATACTACGAGATAGACCAACGGAGATGACCGTGAAGTCCCATGCTATGCCAGACATTGTATCTACCCTACCCCCAACACTGCAACAGAAGGGTAGGCATCTGATTGAGCATATCATGAGTATACCAGGTCTCAAGATTAACAGTCGAGGTGAAATAGAGTATCAGGGTCAGCCAGCAGTTGGATCTAGAATATATGATCTGATTCACGACTTCATTCGCAACAGACCCAGTCAACCACCGGCAACAGGGTGGCAAACATTGGCAAAGGCACTAAGAGACAGCAACGTACCTCAAGAACTTATCGGAAACCCACGGTACATAAATATACAGACAGGTCAAGGAATTAGGTCAGCCCTAAGAAAACTCAAATGGAAGAGGCACTAGAGAATAACAATACAGATACTGATAATAATATTAACACCACCTTAGAGAAGATTTACTATGATCCGCAAAGTCCTGCAGCATTTGGTGGTATTAATCGGGTGTATCAGGAAGCAAAAAGACATGGAATCTCGAGGTCCAAAGTCACTGATTGGTTGGAGAAACAGTACACTTACAGCATCCATAAACCAGTTAGACACAGATTCCAAACGAGGAGGTATCAGGTGGCAGGTATCGACGACCTATGGCAAATAGACCTGGCAGATATGGTATCTATAGCAGACAAGAATGATGGCTACAAGTACCTATTCAACTGCATTGACGTCTTCTCCAAGTACGCATGGGTGATCCCAGTTAAAAGCAAGGGTGGCCAAGAGATGACTAGAGCTTTTCGCAAAATACTGGCAGATGGCAGACGACCACAACACCTACAGTCAGACAGAGGCAAAGAATTTTTGAACAAAGATTTCCAGTCACTCCTCAAGGCGAACCACATCAACTTTTATACATGCAATAATCCAGTGATCAAGTGCAGCCTCGTTGAGCGTTTCAATCGAACCATCAAGACAAAGATATGGAAATACTTTACAAAGACCAGATCGTATAGGTACATTGACGACCTTCCTCAACTCGTGGAAGGCTACAACAATGCTCGCCACAGGAGTATTCGTATGACGCCAGTGGAGGCATCGAAACCTGATAATATGGAAGAGGTGGCGCTATATGGTAGACGAGCATCCCGTGGAGAAACCCAGCCAGGATTAAAGAAGGGAGATATGGTCCGTATTAGCAAGAGTAAAGGTCTCTTTGACAAGGGATACCTCCCTAATTGGTCAGAAGAGTTGTTCCGTATCAGAAGTGTCAGGACTGGAGACCCACCCATGTACCTACTAGAAGACTATGGTGGCGAAGAGGTGATTGGAGGTTTCTACCAGCCTGAGGTACAAAAGGTTGACGAACCAGACACCTATTGGGTAGAAAATGTCATAAAAACCAGGCGTCGAAAGGGTTGTAAAGAGTATTTTGTCAAGTGGCTTGGATACCCTGACAAGTTCAACAGTTGGATAACTGAAGACAATGGATTTTTACCTATACCTACCCAGTAATACAGCAGACTATCCAACAAACAAACTGCACAATTTCCTAGTCAAACTTCCTCATCGCATTGACCTGGAGGGTGAATGGGAGGTGGCACTTGTAGAACTTGGATATCCTGTCACCTGGTTCAATGTAGGAAACAAGGATGATGCAAAACTTGGAGTGACAGGCGGCAAGAAGACCTTCCACAGGCATATCCCACTAAACAACTATGAATCAATATTTCAACTCTGTGATGCCATCAATTATACCCTTGAGTTGACAAAGAAGATCAATTGTGAACTGGCATATGATGAACTTCATAGACGTGTCGGACTTTAAAACCTACTACGCTAGACGAAGAACCAGACTTTAAGGCGTTACACTTTAGTAAACAGCTAAAATATATGCTAGGATACTCTGACACAAAGGTCGTACCAAAGAAAAAGACAGTCTCACCACCTAGATACGCAGTGGCCGCTAATGCACCAGACCTGAGAGGCGGATTATATTCCCTCTTCATATACTGCGACGTGGTGGCACCGCAAATGATAGGAAATACCATTGCTCCCATCATTCGTGTTGTCAGTATCGAGGGTAAGCATAATGATACGGTAGATCGAATATACAATAATCCACACTATATACCAGTGCTAAGAAAGAAGTTTGACAGTATTGAAATACATATAAAGGATGATCACGGTATGGCGATAGACTTTGAGTACGGAAAGGTCTTTGCTAAGTTACACTTCCGAAAGCGAAGATGAGTTTCTTCCTGTATGTGACCGGAAAGGACGGAACCTTTGAGAACCAGCTAGCTCACCCTCTGCATCTACATGGCAGGTGGTCCGTTGCAATGGTTGACTTTATCTATCCGCACACTTGGAAGGCCATCAATTCTAATGCAGACACATTCATTATAGTCCTATTTGAGGCAGACGAGAGAGCAGCTAGTAATATACGCAGGCGGCGGTACTATAACCTTCACGATCTGATAAATACCATCAACCTTACCATTCAGTCAATTCTTAATGAACGTCAGGAATCACCTCCTATACGTTTCGTCTATGATCAGGAAAAGGATCGAGTCTACCTAGACTTATACGAAAATCCAGAACACCTTGAAAGACCCAACTTCGGATTTGTCCAATTTGCTCCTACCATTGTGCGCATGCTTGGCTTTGACTCTCCAAAATTCACTGTAGAGAATGGCAGAGATGCCCTGAGGACAAAGAAATTCTACGCACAACGTCCACCCAGCCTTAACTTTCATTACCTTCAAGTGCATTGTGATATCGTGAAAGAACAGCTGGTGGGCACGACTACCGGCAACCTGCTGGCAGTAGTAAAGGCGGGTGAAGAGTATGGGAATACCATTCAGTACTCTCCAGAACCTTACTACGTCCCCGTGAATAAACATGTGATCAATAGCATTAAAGTCCATATAAACAATCATATTGGCAGGAGTGTACATTTTGAGTATGGCAGTACAGTTATCAAGTTACACTTCAAGAAAGATGAGGACCTGATATCATCCAGAAACCGTTGAAGGCTGGCAACTGCACCTGATACAGAGAGGGTCTGGTTTCTACGCCGGCCAAAGGTATCAGCGAGGAGATGGCCTAGGTAGCCTCTTGAGAGGTATTGGCCGCTTTATTTGGCCAGTAGTACGTCGTGTAGGTCTAGAGGCAGGCAGGCAGGCATTTCAGACAGCCGGAGATGTGGCTCGTGATTACTTGAATAGAGGTGAAGATCCAAAGGAAGCACTCAAACGGCATGGGAAGGCAGCCATTGAACGCCTGCTGGAGAATAGTGGAAAGGCAATACAGGAGAAGGCATTGGTTCCAGACCAGAGATTGAAGCGCGATATTTACAGCCCATAAAAACCCACCCTATGTAATACTAATTATATACTAACAATTATTTCAATGGCTAAGCAAGTAGATGAACGGTCTATGCCGGGCTTCAAGTCCGAAATGGATCTCTTCTCGCTACCTCCAACTCAGGTCAGTGTGGAGAGTGGCTACATGGCAGAAATTTATCCCCTAAATCCTGTAACCAGTAATGGTCCATACCTATTCCTTGTACCAAAGGATTCTTATATGCTTGACCTAAACAGAAACTACCTTTACCTAAAGCTACGGATAACTGACAGTGATGGAAAGGCAGTAGCAAAGGCGGCCGACGGGAATATCTCGGTAGCACCCATCAATATGCTAGCAAAGTCATTTATTAGACGATTAGTGGTCAAACTATCCGACAAGGAAATTTACAACAGTAGCGACCTTTATCACTATGGAGCGTACCTGGAGACTATAGCCAACTTTGGGAAGGAAGCAAAGACGTCTCACCTACAGAGCACCTATTTGCAAAGGATAGTGATTTCAACGATATCTCCACTACTGCAGCTAAGCATCGGGGTATACCATTTACGGATGGCCGGTATGTAGTAGTGGTAGGACCCCTTCATTGCGACCTCTTCAAGCAAGACCGATACCTTCTGAGTGAATGCCAGTTGTGAAAGTCAGACCACAAGACTCGCTCACCATGGCAATTGAGGGTGTACTAAGAGACCATGAGACAGCCAAGTACTCCATCAGAAGGACTAAACTGGTGAGAAGACATATCGCTCCTGGTGTGCAAACTGTTGTTGAGAATTCCATATTCACTGGTCAACTCCCACGTAGAGTCCTAGTGGCAATGGTCAAGTCAGAGGCATTCAATGGAAGTCAAAAGCATAATCCCCTCGAGTTCCAACACTGTAATGTAAGTGAAATTGCCCTAAAGTATGGTGATGAGTTTGTACCAAAGTAGCCAATGAAGATGGCATGGGATAAGTTCCAGTATACGATGCCCTTCATATACCTCTACGAAGGCAATGATATGGCCGGATCAACGAAGGGAGCAGACATTTCCTACGAAGACTTTGCCAAGGGATACACTATTTTTGTTTTTGACATGACACCAGACAATATTGATACTGGGGCAATGCAACTGATCAAGGAAGGTGATGTGTCACTGAGGATGCAACTGGAGAAGGCCCTACCTGCCGCCACTTATCCCCAGGGTGTAGAAATCATTATATACGGGGAATTTGATAACCTCATATCAATAGACTATAATCGGACACCATTCTTTGACTACGCACTATGAACACCCGTGAGATCCTTGAGGCTTTAAGGAAAGACTGTAAAGTTCCTCTCCTAGGAGTATTTCCCAGTGATAAGCTACCACGATACCGCCCAGGGTGTCTTGTTGCTAACACTGAGGCATCCGGTCAGGATGGAGAACACTGGGTTGCAATGTGGCTAGAGGATAATGGGGTAGAATATTTTGACAGCTACGGACTACCACCTCTCCTCTTCATGTCATTCATTGGCAAGGGGGAACTACAGTATAATCGCATTCAGTTGCAAGATTTCACTACTGATGTATGTGGGGAGTACTGTACATACTTCCTTCACCACAGATCCCGAGGGCGATCAATGGACTCAATTGTCAACTATCTGAGGCGAAGAAGCGATACTAATGATAACATTGTCAAGACCTATGTTGATCGGGTGACACTGGAACCCACACCTTACTGCCAGAAATCCCATAAAAAGTCTGCATCAGTGCACTAATAATTTTGAGCTATAAGTTATAATGTTGCTACTACTGAGCTTAATCGCAATAGTGTCCTCTGTAGACATTACAGAGACCGACAATGGTATTCAACTGTCTCAAGGCAATATTACCACCGTCGTAGAAAGTGATCACCTATATCACCGGTTAGAGGACTGTAGTCTACACCTGTGTCGCGAGGGTGGTCTTAGCCATAGATCTAATGCCTGTCACTACATTGAATGGGATCAATGTTGGGAGTACTGCTATAACACCGACAGACGCCTTCAGTCTATCCACGATAAGATGACTGGCTTTAAGGTTACCAATACCTCAGAACTTGAATACCTACGTGGTGCCCTAAGTGAATACTACTACTAAGTATATTTGTCTAATGTAATGTCTTGTACATTTCGTTGATACTTTTTGAAAAATCTAAACTTATAAAAGCAGCCTTTTGTAATATCACAATTTTTAAATGTCAGCTTTTTTAAATGTACTGCTAACTTCATGATTACTGGTAAATGTTGTTTGTTGTTTGTTGCTTCATGAAATTCGAAGTTTCGTGGTAATAAGAAGGGTATCACATATGTTATCCAGTTCAGTTATTCAGTAGTGATAATGACTTTGCAGCGTCAAGCGGCGTCTTTGCGTGGGTACTATCGGTGGTACCGCATAACACCCGATGAGTCAACCAATGATCCTAAAGAATTCCTGTTGGACTGCACCGAAGCTATTCAGAGCCTCATTGGTGACCGAGCCTTGAAGATGCAATTGAGACTGCATATTTTATTTATCAACGAGATTACAAATGAAACGATGAGCAGTTATTTTGCCAGCAAACAGACTATGATTATTCCCGGAGAAGATGTGCCCATGAACTCTATGATTAACCGCATCCCCACCAATATCGAAGAATTCCAACGCAATGGATCAGGATGGGTGATCGATCATGTGCGATACCTGGATATTCACCTGGCTAAATACCGTCCACTATATGGATCAACATACGTGCCTTTGCCGAAGAAACTCCTGGATAAAACAGCAATCATCAATCCGAAGAATAAATGTTTCATGTGGAGTATCCTGGCAGGCCTCCATCCGATGAAGAAAAATGCCGAACGAGTGGCCAAGTATCAACAATTTGTGGATGAACTGAACTTTGAAGGATTGGAGTTCCCAATGAAACTGACTGATATCCCGAAGTTTGAACGACAGAATGATGTCTCCGTCAATGTCTATGGATACGACAGATCAGTCCACATCCTATACCTATCCAGAACCAAACGAGAGAAGCATCTTCATCTCCTCCTTCTGGCTAATCAACACTATTGCCTAATCAAGAACCTTGGAAGACTCCTGCATGACCAACGGAAGGATAAAGGAAAAAATACTTTTGTAATCATTGCCTATTTCCATTTCCAACTGAAGAAAAATGTAACAATCACCAGAAACTTTGTAGTACTGATAATTTGCAGATAACAGTAATGCCATCGTCAACTAAACTAAAATTTCAGAATGATCATAGACGTTTAATGCGACCTTATGTGATTTATGCAGATTTTGAGTGTTTACTGGAGAAGATAGATACTTGTCAACCCAACCAGTATTCATCTTATACGAATAGGTATGAGAGTCATAGGCCATGTGCATTTGGGTTAGTAGATGTGCTCCAGTATTGTGAGGGGATGCCTGTTGTCCGAGGAGAACCATTGATTTACCGTGGGGAGGACGCAGTGCAGCAATTCCTTAGAGCCGTCCTACTGAAAGGCCAACAGTACCAGGAACGATTGAATAAATACCCGCATTTACCCAAGCGACTCCTTCAGCATGGTACTGAATGTCACCTATGTCATGGCATGATTGTAGATGGGGAATCAACTCGAGACCACTGTCACATTTGTGGCACCTTTAGGGGGTATGCCCATAGACGGTGCAACCTGAAGTATAAACTGGGTCGTTGGACGGTGACTGTAATGTTCCATAACCTAAGACGATACGACGGCCACCTAATTATGCAAGAGGTTGGTAAGATTAGCAAGGAATTTAAATTAGACATCACCTGTGTACCGAAGGGATTAGAAGACTACCTTTGTTTTGAACTGAACATCGAACAGGAGTGGCGTATTAGATTCATCGATAGTTACCAGTCCCTGAATAGATCGTTGGATACACTGGCAGACGGACTGACTGATGAAGACTTTACATTCATATCTAGTGTCTACGGAGATAAGCTTTCACTGATGAGAAGAAAGGGAGTTTACCCGTATGAGTACATGAACTCGTGGGATAGATTTAGTGAGACTCAGTTACCACCTATTGAAGCCTTCCACAGCACACTAACTGATAGTGATATTGACATCCGAGACTACGAGCATGCAAAGACTGTGTGGAATGAGCTAGGTATAGAAAATATGGGACAGTATTATGATGAATACTTGAGAACAGATGTCCTTTTATTGGCAGATGTGGGAGAGAACTTTCGCAAGACTAGTCTGAAAACGTATGGCTTAGATCCTTGCCACTACTGTACTCTACCTTCATTTGCATGGGACGCCTGCCTCAAGTATACTGGACAGGAGTTAGATCTTCTGACTGATCCAGATATGTACAAGTTTTTTGAAGATGGAATTAGAGGTGGGGTGGCAATGGTTGCACAACGCTATGCAAAGGCCAATAACCGACTGCTCGATAGGTATGATCCCAAGCAGCCAACCTCTTACATCACATATGTGGACATGAACAATCTATATGGTTGGTCAATGGTCCAGAAACTCCCCGTGCGCAACTTTAGGTGGATGGTCAACTTGGAGCAACGGAGAGAAGTTCCGTGCATCCTTGAGGTTGACCTAGACTACCCACAACATCTTCACAAGGCCCACAACGACTACCCACTTGCACCTGAGAGAATTACCATTACTGAGCACATGATATCGCCATACAGTAACGAGCAAGGAGGGTACATGCGGTGTGAGAAGTTAGTACCTAATCTATGTATTGCTGCAGGGTATGCTTGTGCACGATATAATGAGTCTTATTGCGTAAATTAGGTACTAACTTCTCACACCGCATGTACCCTCCTTGCTCGTTACTGTATGGCGATATCATGTGCTCATTAAGAACTTGAATACCTACGTGGTGCCCTAAGTGAATACTACTACTAAGTATATTTGTCTAATGTATGTCTTGTACATTTCGTTGATACTTTTTGAAAAATCTAAACTTATAAAAGCAGCCTTTTGTAATATCACAATTTTTAAATGTCAGCTTTTTTAAATGTACTGCTAACTTCATGATTACTGGTAAATGTTGTTTATGGTCATGTATTGATTGAATAAACTATATGATTATTATTTGTTGAACTTGTATTGATAAAGCATACGCTTATTAAATAAATAAAGTGATGATTTGATACTGAGCTCCCATTTGAACTCTCCTATACTACTACGGAGTTTAAGGCTAGTTAGAATTTCAAGGTCATAGTTGTTGCAAACCTTAGGTCGTAAAAAGCTAAATTCAATTTAAGGCTAAGGGTATAGAACTTCATTGTAGCTACTAGTGTGTAAAAGAGCAAAGCCAGTAGAAGCCAGAACTATTAGCTAAGTGAGCTGGAACCCGGGTTTTTATACTACTACAATCTGTTGTGATTTGTTCAAAATGCAACTGGAAATGTTTAGTGGAAATATTGGTGATCGAAAACAGACAACAAGCCTAGTATAAATGTAAAACAAACTGAATTGGTCAACCACAAAAATATTCAACATTCCTACTAACTTCAGGTTCAGGATAGGGTATGTATTCCTCTTGTTCTTTTCCTCTAAAGTCATATTTATCGTGTTCTGTTCCTCCAAAGACATAAATCTTTCCACTGATACAAGCTAAACCAGGAGTCGCTCGTGGATAATACATGTCCGGTAATTGATGCCAATTGCTGGCATTACTACCAACTGAAATCATGTCAACTGATGAAATATACGATTCGCCATTCTGTCCTCCCACGACGACAATAGTTTTGTTACCCTAAAACGGTAAAAAGCAGTTAAGGTTCAAAGTCCTTGACGAATGCTCCAGATAATGGCCAATTTGAGTGGAAAGACAGTTTCTTTCTTTCTTTTCTTTCTTTCTTCCTTACAGACAGACAGAAAGAAGGAAAGAAAGAAAATAAAAGAAGAAGAAAGGAAAAAAACGAAAGAAAGATAGCCCCAGGGGTTCCCCAGCTCGCAATGTTTTGATATTGGATTCTTTTACTATACTACGAATATGTACAATGGCAAGGCTTGTGTGTTAAACTGACCTTTATAACAAGAAACTTGACTTTGCCTCTTTCTTTTTTGAAATTATTTTTCTTGCACTCAAATATAACTGTAGCTGTAATCTGAAGCTAGCACTGCAGTGAGACAAATTGATGGAGGTGCATTATACGATTTATGATAAAAAATAGTTTTTGTTTATACAAGAAAACATTTGTGCAAAAGTTTGAGTTTCCACTGTGTGAACAGTTTACTAAATTACAAATCTGCTGCGCAGACAATGATAACATAAAAGTGAGCTTCTTGCTTGCTTATTAATAGAAACTATAGGTGCAAGACATTATGTGATGAGTTTAGTTGTAGAATTTATTAAAGCACTAACCTTTGAAATTTTAGCTGGGCAGTAGTGAAAAATTTCATGAATCAATAAAATAAAAATATTGCCGGTTCTGGAATTGCAAGGTTACCTATGCAACTTATATAAGCATATGCGTAATAACCGTGATCAGAAATAGAATTTTTGGAATGGGAAGTCGCCACACAAATTATGCTTTCCCTATCTTAAGCCACATTTATCATAAAGTGCATACATCTTTATTAAGCTAACTGCGTGTGAGGGCTCGGGCTGACCACACATAAGAGACCTGTTGCGCTGAGGTGCAGCAGAAAAATGGATCTAACGAAGTTAGATTTTGCTGAATGGGTACAACCCAGAGTCAGTTGATTGCGTGTTCGTAATAATTCTTACTCGCAGCATAGATGGTATAGCACCATAATCCTATACGTGTGTACTCCCGAGGCCTCTAATTGCAGCTGCTTCAGGTGTTTTTTGCATCAACACTCACCTCATTTAGGCTGGCACCATTCGATTCATTAGTATTTCCAGCATCAGCTAAGCTGAAATTAAAATTTATCAGTCAGTCGAATCACGTAGTCTAGTAAAATTTAGGTTTAAAAAGAGCTTTGAATGTAAAAATGTGACTGGACAAGTTTTAAATTTATGTTAGGGTGCGATATTTCGAGGGTACAACCAATACAAATTGTTATGTTGATTACACTACATAGTTCGAATCACTTCAAAATAGTCTGTCATAGTTTAGATACAATCAAGATTTGGCGCAATAATTTGTTACGTCAATTCATTTGTGTCTTGGAACAAAGTATGATCTTAACTAACTCCAGCAATGCAAACATGGCTTCAAGATCATAACAAAATCGTTTTCATTGAAATTTGTTTCAAAGAGTAACAAATAAACCAAAAGCAGGCAAACATACACATTTTCCAAACCATCCAGGAAGCTAAGACTAAATAGCAAATGGTAAAGTTGCAGATGCATAAATGTGGTTCTATAATAATTATATCATTAATGAAAAAACTAAAGTTAAATGGAAGAATGACTGTTTGGAAAACTACCTTCTTTTACCGATGGCAAAGCAATGTTAGGTGTATTTCTTGGTCCATACTTGAAAACAGAGATGTATGCGGGCCGCGGGTACCACCGGGTACCCGCGGGGCGGGGCAGGCCGAACTTTTGGCTAGATTCTTGAGCTAATTATAGTTTTTTCATGGATTTCAGAAATTCATATATTCCAAGTTACAAAAAATGACAATTTTTCAAATTATGAA
The DNA here is from genome assembly GCA_030248195.1 of Trissonchulus latispiculum. Classification (NCBI taxonomy): domain Eukaryota; kingdom Metazoa; phylum Nematoda; class Enoplea; order Enoplida; family Ironidae; genus Trissonchulus; species Trissonchulus latispiculum. The sequence goes on from JASAND010011746.1 coordinate 88,349, forward strand.
CGGTTTAGGTATTTCGTTATGCCATTCGATACCTCCAACAAACTGCTGAGCAGCTGAACCCCGGGGTTGTAATTATAAAATCGTTCTTCAGTACAGAGTAATTAACCATTGGATGTTAGCAATTTAGGTTTGACTACTTTCTCAACTCCAAACGATTACTACAAAATACATAATAATATATATATATATATATATATATATATATATATATATATATATATATATATATATATATATATATATATATATATATATATATATATATATTTATATATATATATATATATATATATGCAATATTGTGCTGCTGTTTGTATGTATCAACTGCATTTCTACATTCTAGTAACCTGAATACTTTCCATTCTCGCAAAACTGACGCCAACAACAGTCAGTCAGACGTCAGATTAAGTTTACAGATGATTGTACAACACTTTTACTGTTGAATATTACATTTTGACTGTAGTTTTACTGAATACACTACAACCTAATAAACTTAATGGGTTTAGAAAATGTTCCATAAGGTTCAACGTTAAAATTTACTACGGAATAAAAGATAAAAATTTAAATTTAAATTTAAATAAAAATTTGGGTGAGGCCTGTAACTGAATCTTCTGTGAGCAACCGCTTGAAACTGAAAACCATATAAAATGAGACCTGAAACTGAAACTTCGAAGAGCAAGTACCTGAAGGCTGACACTGAAACTGAAATGACCGCCTGAAACCGCACTATCAAACACCACTAGTAGGCATGGGCACTAGTAGCCGGGTACCCGGGTATTTTCGAGCACTTTTCGGGTAAACAATAACAAAATTGCAATTTCAAAGATTATTTTTGCTTGCTATTAACCCTTAAATCCATAAGCTATTTTACCGACGTTTAACGCATAACCTGGGTCAATTTGGCCCAACACTAATTTTAGCTTTGTGGAGCACGCTGTGCCGTTACAGTGCCAACAAAAGCCACAAAATAGCTTGACAGTTTTCTGGAGAGCCGATAATTTTCTATTTAATCGGGGAACAGAAGCTGAAAGCAATTTCTAGACAAACTGGCAACGCTCAGACACCAGCGGCAGTCAGTCAAAATAGCAATAGTTTTAAATCCCAAAATCATCCCACATAGTTCTGAGAGGAAAATAGCGTAAACACCTTTTCCAAATCAATCCCCGTTGACTACACAGTTCTTACCACGAAGAACTTTCTACCGGATTCCAGTCAGCGCTTTGCGCCCTAGAAAGAAGAAGATTGTATCTACTCCTGCTGAACCCTGTCAAGTGTCCAAACCTACTGAACGACCGCAGACACTGTCCAGCACCGAAACCCCTCCTGAACCCGCAGCCTTTGCTGAAGTAACCACTAGTCAGCCACCCCCGACCCACACTTTTGTTGAGAACCCGTCACCCGCCGCTAAGAAACGACAACTACATCAGATTAAGGGAACCTTAGCATACTATCGTCGCAGAATACAGAATAACGCAGCCGTACGACGTTGCCGACAAAGGAAACGGATCCGTGAAACATTTCACGTGGACGATATAAAGAGACTAACCGAAGAGTGTGAGGAACAAGCGGCAACCCCACGGGCTAACGGAATTCAATGGGAATCTTCCGTGGACGATGTCATTGAGTATTATGCTGGACTTGAACCCCGTACTTAAGTAATTAATAATTTCTGCAATTAATGTCTGTGTATGTTAGTGCCGTGCCGGCCGAGTGGTTAAGGCGTTCGACTTTGGATCCGACAGTCCGAGGTTCGAATCCCCGCTGCCACAAGGCTTTCACATATCCCCTTGAGCAAGGGACTAAGCACATATCGGTTCGCCGTGGGCTCTAGCCAACCCAGCTATCCATCCTTAGTTGGTCGGTAAATGGGTACCACTTATGTCGTGGGAAGGTAACAGGAGACCGTGTAGGGCGTCTTCCTTGAGGAGCTGGCCCCTCCTCCACGGTTGTAGTCATCATTCGAGGTGACACTCCTGGCTCAAGGGCTGTGTATCCGGGGATGAGCACCGGCACCCTAGACCCTGACAAGGGTAGGAGAATTCTCCGGGGGTTACCTTTACCTTTTTTTATGTTAGTACTACTGAAAACTAAGTGTGTAATCTGAAGATTCCTCCCTCAAGCTAATTAACAAAACAAACTTCCTACAACTTTAAGGTAACGAGAAAGAAAGGAAGTATATACTAGCTCACGAACAATAGTTTAAGAATATATCGCTAATACATCTAAGTAAGTAGTGAGATCGAGTATAAGTTGTATAAATATAGTCGGTATACACGTAAATAATTTACTTAGGTTTCTTATGTTTTGTTCTAGAGTCTGGTGAAACCGTATTCCTGGTTCATCCACGGCACGGTCAAACCAATACCGAACTCTGGGAGACATATATATATATATATATATATATATTATATATATATATATATATCAGTGCAACCAAGAGTACATAATACATAAGAGTAAGACAAGCGTCATACGCTATGTATTATCAGCCCGCTACATCCTCTGCACGTTGCCTAAGGTTTTAGTTTCTCAGGGAGAATGTATGCTATATAGTTTCGCACTTAATAAACATTAACGTTTTTAATTCTTGGCGTTCAAGTTTCCGTTTCAGCCTCCAAATCGTCAACAAAACGAAATGCTAATTTGAGTTCCAGCAATATCCAATCCAAAAACGTTAGTTTCAGGTTCGGAGAACTTATTCCCCGTATTTCTGTTTTTCTTAAGCTTTTAACAAAAATAAGCTTTTAACAAAAATTCTCTATTACGATAGAAAATGCTCAGTCCGTAGCGTTCGTTGTCTGACCCTCTATCATCTGAACTTTTACTTCAACAATTTTCCATAATTCATTATGAATTTGTTGTTTGTCGGAATAATAAATTGAGGCTAGCTCAGTCAAATTATGATTATTATTATTATTATCAGTGTTTGACAATGCAAATCCGACTTCAAAATAAGTTTTATCTAGCTTTTTCGAAGAAGCGAACCCGAATCGCCGGATCCTATCGGATCGACAAATGAATTTACTGGATCGGATCGGTTAAATTTTTTACTTCCAATCCGCACATCACATCACTATTGCATAGTCAATGTTCACAGACCGTGGGAAGTATTTGTCATATTTTGGCAACGATTATATACATTTTCACACAGTGTAGTTTATAGGATCTAATATGACTATGCTTTGAATTAATTGCTCCTTTGGGACTTTGGGAAATGGAATTTTCATTTGGGGCATTAAAACATTTTATTAATTTTTTAAGTTTCAGTACAGCCAAGTTTGGGTATCTTGCAGCACTGAAAGTAAGGGTTAGCAAATTCGCTGACATATATATTTTGACACTTTTTCAAGCCACGATTTTTGTATTTCATACAATTAATAGCGAGTTAGTTAAGTTTATTAAGTGCTGAGAGATAGTAAATTCAGTGTCGAAGACATATGCGACAAACATTTGCATAAAATTGAGCAAAACTCGTAACCAAAAATTTACCCTCTTAAGGTGCTGGTATCCTTTTGTGCAGTGCATTTGCCGTTATTTTTTCAAACGCTATAACTTTCGCAAGTCTGGGAGTTGGAAAGAGCTTTATATATCGTTTTAAAGCTTATAATCTGTACACTCAGATGAGCTTACGAAACAAGCAAAAATAGCAAAAAACTAGCAAATATTTTCTGACATACTGACTTCTGACAGGCTAAATATAGACCAAACATTTTTGAACATGGATTTCTCAAAACTGTAAAATTGGCCAAAAGTTTTTCTTGTGTCATGATATGAAGGACATATGCGCCGAGGGACATTTTTTGGATTTGGCTCAACAAGCCTCAATACTCCAGAAAATCCGGCAAATTTGCGGTGACACGAAATTTCGCAACTTTGTATTCAATTTTCTCGCAACTGGCGAAGTTTTAGCTCAAACCAAGAAAAATGTCCCTCCGCAATAGTGCCAATTTCCATCGAGCCAAAAATCAGGCGAATCCATTGGGTAGTTTTTGAGAAATCGCCGTTCAAAACAAAATAATCGCAGTTTTTGCCAAAATGGTTTTTCGGCCAAATCTCTAGCTTAAAGCAACGAATCCCAGGTAATAGGCACTGATAAAATGGGCAATTAGACCGCTTATCGATTGAGTATAAATAACCGAAAATTGTTCGTACGATTTAGCAGTAATTTTGAAAAAACTGATTTTTTCGAAAACAGCCGCTTTTTGACCCCAAAAAGCGTTTTTGGCTTATACTGACTTAACCACTAGAGATAGCTCAAAGGTTGTAAAAGCAAAACTGTTCCTTTTTGTACCCTCTTTCCATCCATAACAACCAATCTGATGTATCGACTACCTACTGAGAGTATAATTGTAAAGTTGGAAGTGTAGGGGCAACCAAACTTTACGGGTGGAAACTGTGCGCGTATGGAAACGACGAACCTGGAGGAGACTTATGTTCCAGTCGACCTGGGCAGGATCTCGCCAAGAACTAACTAAGTCTACCGAATTGCTAAGGAGCTGACTAAAGGGACGGATGACTGTCTAAATACTTGACTAGTAAAGAAACTTTGATTAAATTAAATACACACTCAGTAAATAATTAACCTACCTAGACTTGGAAAATAACTCAAAGTCCTACCTACCGACTATACAGTTCTAATAAAACCTAAACTAAAACACCCTAACGGTTCAGCTACTGAGACCGCATTTACTAAAGTATAAACAGAAGGGAGCGACTCCCGAAAATATTACAGGACGACATAAGAAATTTTGACAGAAAGACATTCATCATAAGAGCTACAAAGTATGGAAGGTTCGAACAAACATAATTTACAGAGAAACAAATAGAAAAGAACAGAGCCCGATATAAAATTTAAACACCAGTACAAAACAATTACTCGCACAGATTTCAACCCCCAGAAAATAGAATAAACCCTTTCGAACACTATTATCTCAAGATGATATTGCCCTAAGCCGTCGCGGCTGAACTAAACTATATGAAATGTCATAATAACCCCTTTCTAAAATTTGAGCAGCAATATGAATTTACCGATTAAAAGAGAGTAAAATAAAATACTACACCCCTACTAAGTTTAGGCTGACCCACGAGGTCGCCTCGGAGTCTGCATTAGAAAGTGAAATAAAAATCAATAACTTACACTACCAAAAGGGTCCAATTTGAAATGCGAAAATAACACGCTTGAGAGAAGGGCCACAGAGCTATAGTCGGCCACACGCTAAGAGAATTGAAACGAGACTGACTAGTTTTTAAAGTGAAGGCTAAGAGAGATGCCTGATAGATTTTGATTGGCTAGTTTTGAGACCCCCCTTGCAAACTGGATGCTCAGCGAGCATCCAGAGAAACTTCAAAGGACAAACAGCGCCACCTAGTCGCTAAGTGGGCTGAATAGAACACCACATATTTTAACATAGAAAATAATCAAATTCATACCAATTTTAACACGAATTTACACAATTTCACATAAAACATATTTCACCCTAAAATTACCATTCTTGCTAAAATCTCACATTCACATAAACTCACTAAAATATACACACCTCACAACTCACACATTACATAATGCCAAAAACCGAAAATTTCTCATTTTTCACCTAAAAATGTGGGACTGGTCCGAGAATGTTAAAGAGCACCAAAATAGCATATTTGGAAAGTTTCATCTACTTTCATAAAGAATTGAAGTCTTTAGGGTCAAATTTACACAAAAGGAAACCACCACCTTAAGGGGGGGGTCGCCGGGTACCGAATTTTAAGGTCACCGATTTCGCTCATTTTTGGGTATAATATACCCCCATATGTGTCCAAAAACAAGACAAATTTTTAGAGTCCAGGGTCAATCCTGTTAAGAGATATTGCAGTTCAAATCCCTACAATTAAGTATTTACCAGGGATGGAAACTGGGTCATGGGTCATTGGGTCATGGGTCGTTTGGGTCGCCATTTTTCCTTGGGTCACTGGGTCTTGAGTCACTGATTTTGTGAAACCGTTGGGTCAGTATGGGTCTGGGTCAGTCTTCCTGTGGGTCACTTTGGGTCTGGGTCAGCAAATTTTAGTGGGTCATTTTGGGTTTGGGTCACAGGGTCTTGCCAAGTCTTTAAAGTAAGCTTCCGGTTTCAATTTTTGTGGTGGAAATTTAGCCAATTTTAAAATAAAACCCAGTGTTTTAAAAAACTTTTTGCGCCTTCGGCGCGATCACTAACAGTTTTATTAAATTTAGCACTCGCTTCACAGAAATCAGTAGTTAAGTGTGACTTGCCTTGCCATGCCATTCTATTTCAGTGGGTTCATATATATGGTAAAAGCCATGTACCAAGGTGGACATATTTCTATCGATTTTAAAACTTACAATTCATAACAAGATAAGCTTTGAAATCTTGATAGGACCCTTAGCTTTTACCAGTGACCTTGAATGATCAACTTTATATGCTACAAACTTTCCACCGGCATAAGTGTTTTGTAAAAAACAAACTGTCGACCTAGTTTCACAAAAAAGGGGAATGTACTTGTTCTTGCCTCTTTTCACAAATTAAGAAATTTACGGTGTTTCCAAATTACTGCACAAAAGGACAATCACGTTTAAGTAAAGTCCGTCTGGGTAACGTTATTTTATTGGGTCATTTGGGTTTGGGTCACAAAAATTCTTGGGTCAGTTGGGTCTGGGTCGCAAAAACGTTTGGGTCATTTGGGTCTGGGTCACCAAATTTTAAAATTTTATGGGTCGCTTTGGGTCTGGATCAAATTTGCGTTTGGGTCGAGTGGGTCATGGGTCACAAAAAGTGACCCAGTTTCCATCCCTGGTATTTACGCTTTATTTATTTATGTTTCCATCCCTCTATGCCTCGCTAAGGGCTTCGAAGACGTGTACACATAGGATGACACAAGACTACGGTATGACCAATACATCAAATTGAAGCCTCTATCTTGGGCTATTTATTGCTGTGCAAATGACAATGATATGGCAAGCAACGTGCGAGAAACGGCGTTTGAACGATTTGATCAAGCTCCTTCCGACTGTTATTTACTTCAAACTTTTGTAGAATATTTCCTTGATTTTACCCTAAATTATTCAAAAGTGGGTGCTAACTTCATCAAAAATCAATCTAAATTTGACTGCTGTGTACGGTCCAACGCCGTACATAGCTAATACATCTTCATCGCCATTTTGATTACAATTTTATTCTGTCTACTTTCTAACTTCGTGACGACCGGCAGCTTGGGAGCCATTCTTGTGATTACGTTGTGCTGACATCATTTGGCTGTCGGTTGGGGGAATATCTGGGGTTACACCCACACTCTGGGTTGGGATCTATATATGGTTTGTTGTTTTGTTTTGATCTTTTGCAAATTTAATAGGGTGCTTGCCCAAGTTCATTCACTTTGTTTAAGTTGGATTTTGTAAAATGTACCTTGAATTTGGAATATTGTTTTGTTTTGAAATCGAGTTTGAAGTTTAGTATCTTGTTTTTATAAAGTAAATCCGTGTAAATTAGGGCGTGCCGTTTAATTTAATTTAGGTTAGCGAATAAGTAGGGACTAAATCAGACGTATTACACACTTTACCGAACCTTTAGTCTTTATTGACATTCGAAATTATTTACTGTGAATATTCCAAATTCTACAAACTGGCGACCGTAACTTTGGAGTAAATATGTCTGATTCTTCCCCCCGACTTACTCGCTATCTCAAAAAATTGCGGGACGGCACTGCCCGACTTTTTTCCGAATTACCAACCGGGCAAGCACCCGAAAGTTCAGATAGTTTTCTAAATCAACAATTTTTTCAAAAACCTCGGTCCACAAACTTGGGGGGAACCGAGCTGGGGGGGTCAACCCCCCCCCCAAATTTCTGGGGGTGCGGGCGTATCTGCACGAGTATCAGTTGGGGAGCGGGGGAGACAGAATCTCCCCCAAAATGTTCAAAATTTTTCCCAAAACCAGAACCCCCCCCCACAATTCCACCGATCTTCCCCAAAATTTCGGGGCCGTTGGGGGGTCTGAAAATGTTGTAGGTGTACGCAGGTGTACCTCAGTGGAGGTGTTGGGGGGATCAAATCTCCCCCAAAATTCTCAGAACCCCCCAAAATCCCATAAATTCCCCCCAAAATTCTCAGAATCTCCCCCAAAATTCTGCAAATTCTCCCCAGAACTTTTTGAACAATCCACCTCATTTCAGTTTGCAGATTCCTCAATCTGCACCCCCCCTCCAAGTCATAATTTCGTCGCCCTCCCCAAATCCCGAATCTGATCAAGTACAGGGGGAACTCCCCCAACCCCAAAATCAAGATTTTTCTTTACCAGAAAATTCGGAAAATCGGCTCCCCCAAAATTCAGTCCCTTCACCTGTCATTTTTCGGGGGGGTGTCCGCCCTCCTACCCCCCCCCCTCGCACCAGACGTAATCGTACTGCTGGGGAAATTTTGCCCATAGGGAAAACCTCCAGCAGTAATTTTAATTTTTCTGGTGCTCTACAAAATACTTGGGGGGGACCTACTGAGTTACACCTATCAAATTTGCGCTCCCCCAATCCACAAGGGTTGTTCCTCCCCAAGATTTGCAGCAGAATTATACACTGGACCAGCGGGAGACCCGGGTGAAAACAATTGGGGGGCCAGTCTCGGCACCCTCACGAACTACTCCCCAACCTGTAGAAAACCCCACTACCCCCCAACATTCTGAAAACTCAAATTTTCGACGGGATTTCGACAATTTTATTTCTCCCCGGTTCGATGCTGCCAAGCCGGCCAAAGAAGTTGTTTCTGCCTTGTTGGGTTCGGGGGAAGCCCCCCCCTAAATTACCTGTCCCCCCTCCAAATACGTATTCTCAGGCAAACGTAACGCAAAACTCTGCTAATATTTCAAATACTGTGGGTTTTTCTTCTGCACAGGCAGGTGGGGGGGCGCCCCCCAAGACCACGGGATTTTTCAGCCTGCTCAAATTCCAGTGGGGGGTGGCCAACCTCCCCTCAATTCGGGTGACTCCGAACCAGGATCAGTTTATGATTCTGCTTGTAGTCAAAATTCTGTGGTTTTGATCCAGCCTGGAGGGGACCCTATACCCCCCTATCTACGTATTTACCCCAACCTGTCTACTCCGGGGAAAATTTCCAAAATTCTCAAACTTTCCAAAATTCTCAAAATTTCCAAAATTCTCAGAATACGTATGCAACCGGGTCTACAACCCAAATACCCCGTCCTTCTCATATTGGTGGGATCGTTTTTCCTCGGGATCAGCACGGAAATTTGTTACCAAACCAACAAATTGCCCCTTCTCATATTCAAATTCAGAAAAACCCAATTTGTCAGGGGGGCCCCTCCGCCCCACGTTTGTATCATACTCAGCCTCCTCCCACTCCACCTTTACAAATCCCCCTTCCTACTTCTCAAAATCCACCACTGGCCTCCCCAGAAAGATTGGCAAACCAAAATTTTTTGAAGCAAGGGGATCCATGTTATTACCCTGTCCACCCGAGGTCCTATGGCCAACATTTGTACGAGGGTATTCAACTCGCAGCACCAGAACCCCATATGCAACAACAATTACCCCAACTCCGCTATCAGCCTCCAAATTCACAACACCCTGAGGGTCTTTATCTTGTACGTACCCCAGCAAACTTTAATTATGACCGTTTGGAACAACAAGTTTTCGAAAACCCGGTAATTCGTGAATTGGACAATAATCATTTGTGGGAGGGGTCCCAACAAAATTTGCCCCCATTACAGGTCCCTCCACTTTTACCACAGCAGGTCCCTAATAATCCCTACTATATGGCGGAGATGGTGGCCTCGCATGCTGGTGCGGCTGATTACGTATCAGAAAATCGTCTCGCAGGACCGGTTGAAGTTCCGCGGCAGCAAGAGCAGCGCACACCCGCGCTTTCCCTAAGGGAAGGTAAAGGTGTAGCGTTGGCTCCTGCTGGGGGCGCCCCTTCTTCGGGAGGCTCGCCCTCAGTACAGCAAGATTTTGTCGCGGGGCCTCCTTCGGGCGCCGCCCCCCACCCCCGGTTGGACTGTGAGGGAGTGTCAATAGTTTTTGAGGGCTGGGTTTTTTTGTCGGTGCCCCCCTCTTCGACATAGTAAATTGGCAGGTCATACGAGAGGGTATCACCCTCCATGGGACGGGCCTCCCGAGATTCCAGCCGATCAATTATACGGCGCACGTCTTGCATAGTTGGACGTTGATGCAAATAAAGGGAAGCTAAAGCAGAAGCAAATTTATCATGCACCCCCGCAAAAAGTTGTTGAACGCATTCTTGTTCGCGCTCTTCTTGTGTGTCCCACAGGTCGAGGGCCATCGCTTGCAATTCTGAAATATAATGTCGAACGGACTCATTGGGAAGTTGCTTTCGGTGTGCGAAAGCCGAGAGCCGCTCCCGCAGCGAAAGTTGCGGTTTTGGGAATTGCGATTTGATTAGTTCTAGAAATCCTGAATAGGACTCCACGACCTGTGGGCCACAGCGAGAGGCGAAAATTTGAGCTTTCCCCGTTAATTTATTCCAAAGGAGGCGCCCCCACTGCTCCTGAGGCACTGCATGAACTGCCACTGCCGACTCAAATTGGGGTAACCAGTCCTCGAAATATGCGTATTTGGGGTCGTACCGGGGGACATCCCGTAAAACTTCCAAATAATACCGAAAAAGACTCGTGTCAAATTTTGGGACCGAAATATCGGTAGCTTCCATAGTGGTGGGGGTTGGGTGTCGCGGACTTTTAGGGATTCCCGGTTTTTTACCCACATTATTGACTGAATAATTTGAGTGGGTGCCCACAGATGAAGGAGGTTCCGAAAATTTTGAGGGAGGAGGTGAATTTGAATTTTGTTGAGATGGTGGAGGGGGAGGTGGTGACTGTTCGCAAGCCGGATACGGCTGGGCAGGCGCCGAAGGAGGCCCCGCGACAAAATCTTGCTGTACTGAGGGCGAACCTCCCGAAGAAGGGGCGCCCCCAGCAGGAGCCAACGCTACACCTTTACCTTCCCTTAGGGAAAGCGCGGGTGTGCGCTGCTCTTGCTGCCGCGGAACTTCAGCCGGTCCTGCAAGGCGATTTTCTGATACATAATCAGCCGCACCAGCATGCGAGGCCACCATCTCCGCCATATAGTAGGGATTGTTGGGGACCTGCTGTGGTAAAAGTGGAGGGACCTGTAATGGGGGCAAATTTTGTTGGGACCCCTCCCACAAATGATTATTGTCTAATTCCCGAATAACTGGGTTTTCGAAAACTTGTTGTTCCAAACGGTCATAATTGAAATTTGCTGGGGTACGTACAAGATATAGACCCTCAGGGTGTTGTGAATTTGGGGGCTGATAGCGGAGTTGGGGTAATTGTTGTTGCATATGGGGTTCTGGGGCTGCAAGTTGAATACCCTCATACAAATGTTGGCCATAGGACCTCGGGTGGACAGGGTAATAACATGGATCCCCTTGCTTCAAAAAATTTTGGTTTGCCAATCTTTCTGGGGAGGCCGGTGGTGGATTTTGAGAAGTAGGAGGGGGGATTGGTAAAGGTGGAGTGGGAGGAGGCTGAGTATGATACAAACGTGGGGCGGAGGGGCCCCCCTGACAAATTGGGTTTTTCTGAATTTGAATATGAGAAGGGGCAATTTGTTGGTTTGGTAACAAATTTCCGTAGTGATCCCGAGGAAAAACAATCCCACCAATATGAGAAGGACGGGGTATTTGGGTTGTAGACCCGGTTGCATACGTATTCTGAGAATTTTGGAAATTTTGAGAATTTTGGAAAGTTTGAGAATTTTGGAAATTTTCCCCGGAGTAGACAGGTTGGGGTAAATACGTAGATAGGGGGGGTATAGGGTCCCCTCCAGGCTGGATCAAAACCACAGAATTTTGACTACAAGCAGAATCATAAACTATCCTGATTCGGAGTCACCCGAATTGAGGGGAGGTTGGCCACCCCCCACTGGAATTTGAGCAGGCTGAAAAATCCCGTGGTCTTGGGGGGACGCCCCCCCACCTGCCTGTGCAGAAGAAAAACCCACAGTATTTGAAATATTAGCAGAGTTTTGCGTTACGTTTGCCTGAGAATACGTATTTGGAAAGGGGACAGGTAATTTAGGGGGGGCTTCCCCCGAACCCAACAAGGCAGAAACAACTTGTTTGGCTGCCTTGGCAGCATCGAACCGGGGAGAGATAAAATTGTCGAAATCCCGTCGAAAATTTGAATTTTCCGAATGTTGGGGGGTAGTGGGATTTTCTACAAGTTGGGGAGTAGTTCGTGAGGGTGCCGAGACTGGCCCCCCAATCGTTTTTACCCGGGTCTCCCGCTGGTCCAGTGTATAATTCTGCTGCAAATTTTGGGGAGGAACAACCCTTGTGGATTGGGGGGAGCGCAAATTTGATAGGTGTAACTCAGTAGGTCCCCCCCCAAGTATTTTGTAGAGCACCAGAAAAATTAAAATTACTGCTGAGGGTTTTCCCTATGGGCAAAATTTCCCCAGCAGTAAGATTACGCCTGGTGCGAGGGGGGGGGTAGGAGGGCGAACACCCCCCCCCCCGAAAAATGACAGGTGAAGGGACTGAATTTTGGGGGAGCCGATTTTCCGAATTTTCTGGCAAAGAAAAATCTTGATTTTGGGGTTGGGGGAGTTCCCCCTGTACTTGATCAAATTCGGAATTTGGGGAGGGCGACGAAATTATGACTTGGGGGGGGTGCAGATTGAGGAATCTGCAAACTGAAATGAGGGGGATTATTCAAAAAATGCTGGGGAGAATTTGCTAAATTTAGGGGGAGATTCTGAGAATTTTGGGGGAGATTCTGAGAATTTTGGGGGGAGTTTATGGGATTTTGAGGGGGGTTCTGAGAATTTTGGGGGGGATTTGATCCCCCCAACACCTCCACTGAGGTACACCTACGCACACCTACGCTGTTATCGGACCCCCCAACAGCCCCGAAATTTTGGGGGAGATCGGTAGAATTGTAGGGGGGGTTCCGGTTTTGGGAAAAATTTTGAACATTTTGGGGGAGATTCTGTCTCCCCCGCTCCCCAACTGATACCCGTGCAGATACGCCCGCACCCCCAGAAATTTGGGGGGGGGGTTGACCCCCCCAACTCAGTTCCCCCCAAATTTGTCGACCTACGTTTTTGAAAAAATTGTTGATTTAAAAAGCTATCTGAACTTTCGGGTGCTTGCCCGGTTGGTAATTCAGAAAAAAGTCGGGCAGTGCCGTCCCGCAATTTTTTGAGGTAGCGAGTAAGTCGGGGGGAAGAATCAGACATATTTACTCGAGAGTTACGGTCGCCAGTTTGTAGAATTTAGAAATTCTGAATAAATAATTTGATTTCTCAATAAAGATTAAAGGTTCGTGTGAGTGTGTAACATGTCTGATTCAATCCCTACTTAATCGCTAACCTAACTAAAATGAACGACACAACCCTAATTTTACGGATTTACTCTCACAAAGATAGAAAATACAAAGTTTCAAACATTTTTACGCACAGAATAATATTTTGATAATTCGAATAAACCTTCACAAAATAGCACAAAATAGAAAAAACGGGCAAGCAGTAAATAAAGTTTGACAAAATATCAAAAACAAAATAACAAACCTTATAAAATCCAAGAGCAGTGTGGGTGTGACCCCAATAATCCCCCCCCGACCAATGCTGATTCGCGCCAGAGAATCGATAATCACAAGATGGCGCCCAAAAACCGCCAGACGTCACAAAGTTTGAAACCAGAATGACTGAAATTGTAATCAAAATGGCGGATGAAGATGTATTAGCTATGTACGGCCTTGGACCGTACACAGCAGTCAAATTTAGATTGATTTGCATAAATTTAGCACTCACTTTTGCATAATTTTAGAGTGAAATCAAGGAAATATTCTACACCTGGATAGCCTCTTTGTACCCAGTTAAAGGGCTGGACTGCTGAACTGCTGCAGATGTATTTATAAAAGGCAGTAATAATCAGTAATAATAATACGGTGTGATCAAAATCAGTAAAAAATTAATTGCAAGGCTCCTGTAGCAAATACATACCGGTTTAACTTATAATCCATTGTAAGCCAACTTAAGGTGGTGGTTTCCTTTTGTGTAAATTTGACCCTAAAGGCTTCAATTCTTTATGAAAATAAATGAAACTTTCCAAATATGCTATTTTGGTGCTCTTTAACATTCTCGGACCAGTCCCACATTTTTAGGTGAAAAGATGAGGAATTTTCGGTTTTTGGCAGTATACTCTCAGTAGGTAGTCGATACATCAGATTGGTTGTTATGGATGGAAAGAGGGTACAAAAACGAACATTTTTGCTTTTACAACCTTTGAGCTATCTCTAGTGGTGAGGTCAGTATAAGCCAAAAACGATTTTTGGGGTCAAAAAACGGCTGTTTTCGAAAAAATCAGTTTTTTCAAAATTACTGCTAAATCGTACGAACAATTTCCGGTTATTTATACTCAATCGATAAGCGGTCTAATTGCCCATTTTATCAGTGCCTATTAGCTGGGATTCGTTGCTTTGAGCTAGAGATTTGGCCGAAAAACCATTTTGGCAAAAACTGCGATTATTTTGGTTTGAACAGCGATTTCTCAAAAACTACCCAATGGATTCGCCTGATTTTTGGCTCGATGAAAATTGGCACTATTGCGGAGGGACATTTTTCTTGGTTTGAGCTAAAACTTCGCCAGTTGCAAGAAAATTGAATACAAAGTTGCGAAATTTCGTGTCACCGCACATTTGCCGGATTTTCTGGAGTATTGAGGCCTGTTGAGCCAAATACAAAAAAATGACCCTCGGCGCATATGTCCTTCATATCATGACACAAGAAAAAATTTTGGGCGATTCTACAGTCTTGAGAAATCCATGTTCAAAAAATTTTTGGTCTATAGGTATTTAGCCTGTCAGAAGTCTGTATGTCAGAAAAGTTTTGCTAGTTTTGTACTAATTTTGCTGGTTTCGTAAGCTCGTCTGAATGTACAGATTATAAGCTTTAAAACGATGTATAAAGCTCTTTCCAACTCCCAAAATTGCGAAAGTTATAGCGTTTCAAAAAAATAACGACAAAAGCACTGCACAAAAGGATACCACCACCTTAAGCGGGGTGATCCAAATGTTGGTTATTTTTTCGACTTTCTCCGATCTCGCTGATTTTTACGTATTTTATGGTCCAAACGGTATCTTTTAATGAGTTTTTAAGATTAAAGTTGTAAGTCGTACAGTTGTTGCGTAATTTCACCTCAAAGTTAAGGTCTCATGTGTTAAACATAGGAAACTTAAAAAGTTTCACTTTTTTTGGAGTAGTGTCAAAAAATCTCGAAACTGGGCATTGCTAACCAGCCTTATCTGATATCGTCAGAAAGGCCTGGATAAGGTTTGCGGTTTGTTGGAATTAGAATTTTGATTTAGGACTTTAAAATTTTTTAATCAATTTTTGAATATTTAAAATTTGACCCGCTTTTAAAATGGCTTCACACTACTCCAGAAACTGACACTACTACAAAAAAGTGAAACTTTTAAGTTTCCTATGTTTAACACATAAACTTTGAGGTGAAATTACGCAACAACCGTACGACTTAAACGATCTTAAACTCATTAAAATATACCGTTTGGACCATAGCATACGTAAAAATCAGCGAGATCGGAGAAAGTAGAAAAAATGACCAAAATTTGTACCCCCTTAAGTCTCAGAGGTGAATAGTGCAATGCTTTGTAAAGACTATCTGCATGCACATACAAGTTGTAATATTTCTTACAAAAGATTGTAGTTTCGCATTAGCAAAACGAATTCCTATTGCTTCCACGAGTAATGGAACGGGTCGCTTATCCTTGACCGTTTTCGAGAAATTCCAAAAATTCTACAAATTTTCATTTTCTCTAAAAAAGGCTAAATTTTTGTAGCTTATGTTCTGAAACCAGTCCGAAAATTTTTCACAATTAAGCTTCGTTCGAATGTCCACCAATAAAATTACTCTTCAGAATTTGAGGTTCAGAAAATTGTCATTAAGGAAATCAGAATGAATTAAACCTCCAAGTTTGAGCTACGCTACTACTACAAACTAACCCAACTCAACTTGTGGACTGACCAACCGCTAATACGATTCACTCTATCAAAGCAAGCACGGCAGACTCCCATCATAACAGTACTATTCCTAACAGTTTTAAACCTCTTACAAGGTTCTATACTTTCTATCCAATCTGAACATAATTTTCCTCTCCCGACACCCCCAGCCGTTTGCGACCTTAAAAACCAACTATCTGCTACAAGCTTCTTGAAAAGTTTACTCTAAGAATCCATTCAAAAGCAAAGCATAACAAATAAAAACTTAAAATCCATAAACAAGACATCAAGAACGAGAATCAGCATTTTAGGTACTATATACTCCTAGTGAAACAAAACTAATATCTAAATTCTGCTAAATAAGGAAAGAGGGTATCACGCCCCCTACTCGTTTGGGAGGACACCCAAAATGTAGGTGAAAAATAATTACTTGTAACAATGTTTGTAAAATTTATTGTAAAAACGAAACAGTAAAAATTCACCAGAAAATCCGTTAAAATATTTAGAAAATTTTTGGGGGAGAACGGTCAAATGTAGGCATGTCTTCAGCTATGGGAATAGATAGTGATTTATAGGGGCTCCTCGCTTGAATCTGGAGGGAGGGGGGGGGGTGCCCTTCCCTAATAAATATAAGCCAAGATATTGTACATTTATCACAAATTTAACCAGCTCTCAAGCAGCAAAAACATTGACTAACAGTAAACAAACTCGAGATAAATTGACTAAGTAAAAAGCACCAAGGAGCAAATCAAAACGCAACAAAAGCAGCAACACGAGCAAACAATATAGCAAGGTAGCAACACGAGCAAACAATATAGCAAGGTTAACAAAAAAAATTACCCGAAATTTTAACAAAAAAAATCACCCCACCCTGACTCACAGGAAAGTCGCAGAGACCCAATTTTTTGCATGGTGATAGCCACACATCTCGATATTACAGCCTGTGAGTTTGAGCCCCTAGGCCCTCTCCATGCGTTCAGGGCAGACCTTTAAGTGAGGGTACCCAAAAGTGACCTCAAAAACGTTCATGACCGAAGTTCGAATTTCGGCTGCTATTTACTAAGGGAAAACCCTAGACAACCCATACTGTACATATGACATGTCCTGACTGTGCGCTATCGATACATATATAGAAGTTCCCGGTCGGACCTCTGAGCCGTCTTGGGGTGGGTGATTTTTTTTGTTAAAATTTTAACAAATAAAAATCATTTCCATATTTTGTTACTGAAGCCAGAACAGCAGCTAGAGCAAAACTAACGCCAAATTCGAGCTCAGCGACCTCGAAAACCCTTATAGCCGTTGTTTTTGAGGTTGCCTGACACTTCTGGAAGTCCAACCTGGTAACCAGCCTGGCCTGAACCGTCCGACGGTAAACGTGATTCCAGAAGTCAGTAGTAGACTACAGTTACCTAAAAACTAATGCCAGATTTGAATTCTGCGCACTAGAAAACCCCCTAGGACAAGTTTGTAGCCACTTCTGACTGCCCAGTTGGTACCTGGAGGGTCCGGAAGGGTCCGGCAGGGGTCACGTGACCGTGGGTCATATACCACCAACATACGAAGTCCTAAGTTTCTCTGCCAAGGAAATAAGTTATAATCACTCACAAACACGAAAAAACAACATTTTAGCCTTTAAAACGGCATTTTAGAGCCACCAGACTTCATACTAGACCCTGCCGGGGCCCATCAGTGACCACTAAGACTTCGGTGGGGTCAGTTGCCCGAGTTCGAACACCAGATTGGTGGTTTTGGGTTCTAAATACGTTATTTAATGCGCTCTATCCAAAACTGATGAGAAAACATTGCTAGCTGCTCTCTGGGATCCGATCCGCCACTGATTTGTTTTTGTTAACGAGTGATTTTTTGTGTGAAACCGTTAACAAAAAAAATCACAAACTTTCGCCTACTGCAACTTACTGGTAGGTGGTAGAGCAGCGAAACTGGGGTGGTTTAAAGCTTAGCCCAAGACCTATCCATGGGTCCTCAAAGTAATCGATTTGGTTTAGTTTTGCGAAAGTTCCAGCCAAAAAACCAAATTTTGATTTTTTTGTTAACCTTGCTATACTAGAGACGCATAAATATTATGACATCGACTAAAAGCATTTAAGAACCGGAACTTCGACAACAATGTTTAAACAAAATCCTAAAAACACAAGGACTTGACAAAAACAATTATTATGATCAGTGGCGTAGATAGGTCATTGCTTCGGGGGGGGGCGGATTTTCGGCAAGTCGGGGGGTCCGGGGCCCGACGCCCCCCCCCCCGATATTGAGCAATTTTTTACCTCGACCCACAATCAGCTTTCAATATTTCTATAAGTAAAATTGAGTTTTTCAGATTTTCACCAAAAACGGGTATATACAGCAGCTTTAATTCTTAATTAGTATATAAGCTTGAGAAATTTTCTCAGATTTTCACCAAAAACGGCTTAATTATTAAAGCTGACATTTTTCTGATGCTGGGTAAAAGTTGCAGAAGTTTTCATATTTACACTCCCTGAGGAATAATTTTGAGCACTTTCTTTATTAAGTGCCACATCTGCAAGACAAAAGACAGAAACATTTATTTTAGGAAAATGAAATAATCAATATCAAGTTGTCATAGTAGTTAGCAATATGAGTAAGAACGCACAATCAGGAGTATGGGAGCGCTGCCCCGAGTAGAAAATTTTTAGAAATATTACGTTTTAAACCTATTTTTCCGGTAACTTTCGCACAAAATCGTCATCTACATTTGTCACCTACTCTACGTCATCTGTATTTGGCTCAGAGCGAGCGAATTTTTTGAAAAATTAAAGGGTTGAAACCTATATATATCTATTTCAGACTACTGTTTCAGCAAAAACTGGCGTAATATGTTAAGCTCGCGCTGCGCGCGAGCTTAAAAATTTTTTCCACCGGCAAAATTTTCAGGGGGGCAAAGGTGCTTCGGGGGGGGCGCCCGGGCGCCCCCCCCCCCACCTTATCTACGCCCATGATTATGATTGCAATATTTAAGTAAAATCCTAGATCCCAATGTTCCCCTCCCCCTTCACAAATTAAACGTAATAATCTTAGCAGGCTTAGACTGGATTTCTCTTTAACAAAAAATAGTTTCTTTAAATCTAACGTAATCCACTAAATCATTTTGAGAACTACACAGGACTGCTGTGTCAGTCTTTACCACATTTTTCATCTTTTCTATAAACCCCTCCCTTTGGCTTTTTCCCACAAGGAGGGGGGATGGGGCGCCCCCTCCAGAATGAAACTGGTTCCCCCCCCAAATAGCCCCCTCCAGGATTAGTGCCTGCCGGGCCCCCCCAGACTTTATAAGTCAACAGAAAAATGTGGTTTTTTAAAATAGTGTATAAACATAAAAATAAACAAATAAAAATAGCGTAAATTTTCAAAAATGATCAGGCTTCGCCGGACTTCTTGTCCTTTTTTTATCATTTTCAGCAATTTTAAGCTTAAATTTAGGTTAAAAATACTTAAATTTTTAGCTCATAAGCAAAAAATAGCTATTTTGTAAACATTTTTCGAAAAACTTTTCTTCCCCCAGACCTGGGGGACCCGCCTCCCCCAGACTTCACCCCCAAGAATTTTAGCCTAAGAAAAAGCCAGTCCCTTCTTCAAAAAAGTAGGCGAAAAAAATACCAAAAAAAGCTGCCATTTCAGCAACAAGAGAATAACATGACGTAACATATATGCAAGAAGAAATCTCGTATATAAATACTAAAAGGTATAATACTACTACATCTACACTCAGTAAATATTAATAACACACAGAATTAAGGACACAGGTTCTGCAAAAAGGCACGTATATCTGTACCACAATACTTCAGATAGAGATAACTAAAAATTCCTGAGAATTTTTTGGATTAGCAGCAACAGCCAAAATAAGTTACAGACAGACACAACATTGCATAAGCCACTATCGTGAGGTATATATTAAACCTTGTACAACCCTGCTCAAAAAATGCAGTTTATGGAATATCACATGACACAAAAACCGTGAACAGCATTTTGCCATAGCTTTGTACTACCAAGAGTACATAATACATAAATGTGACCTATCATTCGACACCCCCCCCCGCAAAACAGACCTATCATTTTCAATTGACGAATGATAGGTCACATTTACGGGGGGGTGCCTTGCTATCGGAAAAAGTTAGCATACGCAATTGCGTACGAGGTACTCATTTGCGGGGGAGTCCACAAGGTACGCAATTGTGGGGGGGGGTGGCCCGTTAGCGCGCAGAGCATGGCCCAGCTGCTAATAACATAGAGTGTGACGATTGTCACACTCTTATGTATTATGCACTCTTGGTACTACCAAATGTCACATTATTTCGTGAAAGCATAGTTTCTGCTCTGATAACTGAAAATAGGCGCAGTATCATACTCTTATCATTATGTATGTGCTATTTTTATGTACTTATTTCATAAAAAATCCAGCTGACAACTGCTATGATAGCACAAACACTTCACGAAATGTCTCTTCTTAACACTGGCAGGGAATTTCCAAGAAAATTTTTCGGAAGCTTCCGGGGACGAGGAACGACGGGTCCGGTGCTTATTGGGAGATATTGTAAAAAAACATTCCACAAAAATTTTGCATAAAAAATCAATACTAACTCTATTTTTAGTGCATTTTTCATGAAGAAACGCAAAACGTTCTCAACAGTCCCTGAACTAAACTAGGCTAAAAATTGATATTTTTACGAAAAAATATCTGGCGAACTATTTTACATTAGAAAAAGCAGAGAAATTCTTAAAAATTAAAAATATTATTTGGAAGAAAATTTTAGGCACCCGAAAATTCCAGGGGAAGGAGAAGCGAAAATTCCGAAAGGGGGGAGAACGTATTTTTGGGAGGGAGGTAGATTTCAGCCAAAAATACCCTGCACTAATCGCAAACGGAACCACACATCATTAATCCTAATCTGGATTAATCAGTTAAGATCCGCGAATAATGTATCCTATTTGACAAAATGTCCACAAAAATATATTATATATGTTTCGATAAAATAATTTCCTTACAATCGGCTACCCGGATGCACAGTATTTGGTTATTATAAGCGACAGTAGGTAAGCAGATTTTTGAATAAATATCCACTGACCACCACCAATTCCAGTTAATAAATAATCAATTACCAAGACACGGCAAGTGCATAGCAACATGAGCAATAAATAAATTCTACATTTTATAAGAATACAAAACTTTGCACCAATTATATACATACTGTTGGAAATTCCGTCATTTCAGAAATAAAAAAGCCATGACGTCATTTTGTTACTATTGTAATCAAAGTTTCATACTCTTACTCTATTATGGCACTCTTTACGACTGAAAGTGTCCAGTAGGCAAAACCCACCGTTGGAAGTAGATCAACTAATTATGGAATTAATTATCAAATTAATTAAGTAGTAGAAGTAGCCGTGGAGGTTGGAAGACATTTCCTGCCAGTGGCGCCGGATGATAAGGGGGTATCCTCGGAGTACGGGGGTGGCGGAGTAGGCGTCGAGGGCCCACCTTCCACGGAGGACCGACGCTTGGCCGGCGTGAAGTAGTCACGCGTACGCTGCAATCAAAAAAACAGACAATAAAAACGGGGGGTGGGGGGAATAAAAAGCAATATACAAAACAGCAAATAATTTCCAGCAAAATACAATGGAAGGATCTACTAGACTGGGTATTCTCTAGGCCAAAAAAGTGGGGGGGCCCACTTGTGGGGGAGAAGACCAAATGTGTGGGGCGGAATAAAATGGGCTAAAAATGCTAAAAATACCGTAAAAATGCCTCGAAAGTGCTCAAAAATCAAGTTGTAGTACCAAAATAGACTATTTTTGACCTAAAAATTCCGGCGAAACAGGAAAATTTTTGAAAATTTTAACCAAAAATCCTTAAAATTTGGCATTTTCTGGGCACCGTATAGTGAGTGGTGGGAAGCCCAAAAAAGTGGGGGGACGCCCCCCCCACTAAACAAAACCCAGCTAGAATTTAAATAAACAAAAAGGTAGACATATGTGGTGGAAGAGAGCTGAGTATCTATTTTGTAGGAAACAATAAACAGAATATTATGAAAGGTTCTCAAGGATTTCCATAGAAATCTGCTACATACCTAATGTCCTATACAAATTATCTGCCTGAGCTACAATTCTACAGGATTTCCAAAGACCATAGCCCATAGATTTTTTGGCAAAAAGGGGGGGCAACATCGTCCAAATTTACCAAACGTCAGCTACTGTTCCATATTATCTACTCAGAACGTTAAAATTCAGTTTACCCGAAAAAAACCCAGAATCACAGCGAAATAAGGATCAAAACCTTTAAAATAAACTAAAATCGGTCCTCTTACCTGAGGCTGGTTAACACCATTCAGCTCACACCACTTCTTAAAGGAATCCAGTATAGAGGTATGTCGTAGGGGGCTGGCCGTCCACCCAGCCCTGTTGTAGACACGAATGTAGACTTCACAGAAGTCTTGAGGTAGAAAGCCCTGCAGGTGAGTTTTGCGAATCTTAAACACCGTAGACTCTCGTTTTCGATAGAAATTCAGCCTCTCTACCGGATCGCCCTCTTTCATGCCAAAATCGATGCGAGACACCTGCCACGGAAAAAAACAGAGCCAACATAAACAGAGTGTACGTATACATATAAACTTTAGAAAATTGTATGTAAAAAAGTAAATAAACTAAACACAAGCTTCTTCTATAAAAATATATGTTATGATGTCTAATACAGTAAATCCAACCACCCGGCACGGAGGGAGGAACAAACCACAGTCGTTTTTAGATGCGTATCGCGTGCTGGCTATTTCCTCTACGGGAAAAATTCGGCACAGGAAATTCCCGGAAATAGGTTCCACTCGTTCCAAATCTTCCCAACAGTTGACCCTCCGAGAATTCGGGCAGACTCCCCACTCCCCTGTTACATCAGAACCCGGGAAAAAACCGAAGTTAGAGTATAATTACCAAGTCATCGATCATGGTTACTGCATGTTAGTTACGCACGTATACGTTTCCGCAATTCTTAGCCGGAAATTAAAAACTCAACCCAAATTCCAACGAAATACCTTCTCCCTTCCAAAAATATAGATTTAGCAAAAGTACAGGTCTACGGAGACGTAGCCTTCCCAGAAGTTGAAAGTTAAAACTATTTTTTCCAAAAAATCAATCCAGCTAACAAAAATAAACATTCTGAAAGTACATATTAAAATAAAAATACATATGCTGTAAAGCTCACAACGACAACAATATGATCCAGTGTAAAGGGTACGGCCTCGGGATCCTCTGGGCTGACCATACTATGAAACAGATCAACACAGGATTGGGCGATTTCCCGGTTAATACCCTAAACAGAAAACAAACATTGATAAAAAATTGACAAAGTGTGGGAAAAAGAGAAAAAGAAATACGGCATAATGTCAACGCTGGATGCGCAATTAAGCCTCAGACTTTACTGATTGCCGTAGCACACTAGACGAAGGGGAACAGATAAGCCGAAATTCCGATTTATTTATAGAGAAAAATTATAAAATTAATAGAAAAACTGCCTGCAATGCAGTCACAAAGGCGAAAATAGTCCGAAACAGGAGAAATAGTTTTCATTTTCATTAGTTTTCCATTCTATTAATGCCGTGTATCCTTCGTGGATCCGCCTGCCAGGCCGCGTTTACTTCATTTTTTTGAGAAAAATACTGGTGAGGTGGTCATCTCAGGAAGACGTGATTCAGACGGAAGTCCTTCGACCGAAACTACTAACCAAGAGTGCATTATAGATACAAGTGCGTGGCAAGTGTAAGGCTCTCTGTTATCAGCTCCTGGTACATGCTCGCCTCCGTAAACGGGCGATCCCCGCAAAAGTGAATCTAGTAAATCAAACAAATTCGCCCGTCATATCTACCTACCTACCTACCAGCATGTTGAAGCTCAAACCTGACACATTTTTAACTAAGAGGGTCGTTGTGTATTCGATTCCCAGCATATAAGCAGTGAGCGAGTGAGCATTTATAGAAATCTCTACAGGAATTTGATTTCGACGGAGGGGCTTGTCTATTATGAGAGCAAACAGCAAAAAAATTCGTCGAGGCAAGTCACACTCCTTATCTATTATCAAGAGTTCATAATTATTTATCCCTTATGTAGGAGGAGCCCTCTAGTGGCTTACTCTTCGTCTTATATACAGTGCAATTATGCATACACTCATATACATACATGCATACACTTTCAAAACCATCAAATATTAATTATGCACAATATAATATACCATGGAAAAGTCGGCATTTCGATCCGGGCCCAGGCACGTTTCGCCCACAAAACTGTACAACTGGCGACACTCAATACGACGCAACAGGTCTCGAGATTCGCTGAACTGAGCTTCACCAGAGCATTCTGCGGGTTCTCCGTTCCCACACGAGCCGCCCTTGGGCAGCACTAGCATATCCTGAGAATGATGTAGGATGAGAGAAAAAATGGAATCATCGGTTCGCAAAAAGGCCACAGGATCATCAATGGTTTCAGAGAGACGAAGGCGTCTGAAAAAAACAAGAAAAGAAAAAAGAAAGAAAGAAAGAAAAGCAAAATTGGTGTTGAAATGGAATGGGGAAGCTCCCAAAACAAAAGTGCATTTTCTCAAATGATGACTGCATCCATGAAAGGGGGAAGAAGAGGGGGGGGGTTGGCCACACACTCCTGTTACCTTCCCACCGTAATGGTATCATGCAGAGCAGTCACAGCGGAAATAGCATATACTAATCCGAAACACGTCGCCTCAAATTACACCCAACATGAGCGCGAAACGTTTTTGAACCTCAGCAATCTTCAGATCTGATAGGCATAGGATAAAGGTACGTCTAGAGCAAAAAATTAATGTAGTGCAGAACACAGGATAAGAATAAAGAGTTACATTTCAGGGTATTTTTTACCGGGGGGCCCCCTCCCCGAAATTGACCTTCCTCCCGCCGAAAATGCCTCCCCCCCCCCCGAAATCGCCCTCTCCCGGGATTTCGGCTTCCCCCCCCCCGGGATTTTTTGAGGGCCCGAATTTTTGCCAAAAATAGGCACAATTTCAAAAATTTTCGGAGATTTTTTCGTAAAAATGGCTATTTTTAGCTTAAATCCTGGCATTTTTAAGAACCTTTTGCCTTTCTACGTGTAAAATACGCCAAAAATACCAATTTTAGCTGATTTTTGCAAAAAAACATCTTCTCCCAAGGGAAGCCACCCCTCCTCCCGAAAAAACTCTAAAAAATACCCTGCATCTATACATACGTACCTCCCGTCAGAAGCCTTATACAACAGCTGATCATTTGCCTTTACTAAGGCATCCACAATCCTAAAGTAAACAAATCATTGTCACAAAAACGGGGTACTTTTACGGATTTTTTCCGGGAGGGAGGCATTCTTTAGTGGGAAGCCGGAAGGGTAGTAGAGTTGTTGGCCGGCCGGTGTCCAAATGGCTCGCCGCCGGCCGGCCCGTCTTCTGAACCAGGACAATATATACCATATTTTGATATTATATATCAGTTATATATAACCCGAAGTAAGTGTATGTATCATTTAAGGATAAATATTTTGCAAAATTCACGAAAAATAGGGCAAACTGGTACCGGCCGACCTGTTTGACCCGGCCGTTCGGTTGGCATCACCCGGCCGGCCATTCGAAAAACCGGCCGGGAATCCACTACAGTACTGGGTCGGTAGGATGGGGGGGGAAGACATTTTCGGGGATAAATAAAAATTAGTAGTTTTGGCGTGTTTTGCAGGAGAAATGCTAAAAATTCTGAAAAATGCCTGGACTTAGGGTACAGAAATTTGTAGGTAAATATTTTCGGCGAAGCCGGAAAACTCACCTGTATTTGGAAAAAACTTGAGCTCTCCCCTAAAATTCCGGGATGAGGGGGGTGCAAAAATTACGGGAGAGGGTGATTTCGGTGGCTGAGGATTTCGTAAAAAAACTCCGATCATGCCAATTTCTCTCAGTTTACATAATTTGCATAAGTCAAAGCATAAGCTAATATTATTGGGGACGATCAATGCTACCCAGTAACAACCAGATCACGTACATGATGGTTATGGCAAGATTCGTCTTATGATGGTAGACCATTTTATAGAGTTGGGCTCGTGCCGTAAATAGATTGTAAACTTCTTCTCTATTCTGAAACAAGATAATACGTATTTTAACAGAAAGGCACAGGCACAACAGGGGAAAGCAGTTCTCTGAATACCCAAGAGAACACAATGGATATACAAAAAACAGTCACTGAAACAAATTAACTGCCGTGTTGACACAATCGGACAATGAAAAAATAGTGAGCTGTTTCTGACATACATAGTTGAAATCCATGTAAATTAGGTGTAAGAAAGGAGAATTTCTGAAATTCAAACATTCACTAACATGATCTACGGCTATCATTGAAAACATACGTACGTATTATGAGGATTTCATCACCGAATACATTTTAGAAATCGATAATTTCTGGCACTCTAACAGCAGTTTGAAGCCGCCACCACTACCAGAACAAAAGACAGAAAACTCTGCTATAAAAATTCCACAAAAACATTGCAACAAATTTTGCTGGACTAAATCTCAAACCTGTGAATTTGTGGCATTTTCTGCTTTTTATTAACACCATGCTGCTAAGCGAATGAGCGAGAATAATGCCCCCCGCTCCTGTGAGACCCTTTTAACCCCTTCCCAATTCCTAAAAAACAAGTTTTTTGTTTGACTTCAGTCATCCAATCGGGGCTACGTTAACCCTTTTTCGCCCAAGTTTTCACATTTTTCACCGTGCCCAATGACAGAATTTACATTTTTGACGGCCCATTTTTGACTGACAGCATGTAGATACATGTGCCAAGTTATACGTATACGTATACCTTTTCCGGTTGACAGATATGCCACAGAAAGTCCTGATTGCTCCGCAGCACTCGGCAGGTCTTAATGAAGCGGTCGGGGGTGAACAGAATCTTGAGATTCAAATGATAGGAATCACGAAATAGGTAGTCAAATTTGTCCACATCAATCCCTGTGAATTTGTTGGCCACAATCTTACAGGAAACAGTGCTGCGGCCCACGGCCCTTAAATGGCCAACTGGACTCGGAGAGTGTAAAGCCCTTCCAGCCGTCCATATTGTTCATCTGAAGCAATAAAATCACAAAACAGAACATATTGACAGGAGAAGAAAGGGTAAAAAATTCCAGAGGAGAGATCGCTTTTTCACATTCTCCACATTTTTTAAAGTGGGCCATGTAAACACAGGGCATTTTTAGGGGAAGGAAGCTGGAAGCTAAATAAATTATTCACTGAATTAAAACTATTCCTATTCAAACTCCGAGTCAAAAGAGTCAGGACTCCTTGACCCCCCCCCCCCCCTGGCTTTTTCCTAGGCAAAAATTTCTGGGGAAGTCTGGGATGGGGTCCCCCCAGGTCTGGGGGCTCCGTCAGTTTCTGGGGGAGGAGAGAAAATTTTCCGAAAAATGCCTAAAAATAGCTATTTTTTGCTGCTGAGCTAAAAATTAACTATTTTAACTTAAAGTAAGCTTAAAATAGCTAAAAAATGCTTAAAAATAGGTAAAAATCCGGCGAAGCCGAAAAATTTCAAAATTTACCCTCCAGAACCCTATTTTTCAGGACACTTTAGGTTCTGGGGGGAAGGCCGAATCCTGGGGGAGGGCTAATCTGGGGGGCGACCCAAGTCTGGGGGGGGAACGAATTTCTGGGGGGAGGGCCCCCCACCCCCCCCCCTGTAGGAAAAAATAGCCCCGGATACGCGCCCCAAAATACACTAGATCAAACAGTTTTTACACAATTTACTTTACATTTTTTGAAAATAATAAAAAAAACAGCTGGAGCCCGGACTTCAGCACCTACGAAAAAACAGTCAAACACCCCTGCCCAAAAAATTGCCAAAACAAACCTGATCTAGGGGGCACCCAGAATCAGTTCCTTG